>JAGTTH010005212.1:0-31306 GCA_022606485.1 Agraylea sexmaculata | reverse complement strand
AAAAAAAATTGTGTCGACACATTCCGCAAGTGAAGAATATTAATAATTAATTCTGAAAATATTACAACCGTCATCGAATATTATCATATAATAATTCCGAGAATATTACCACCAACAGTGCAATCGCTGAGTCAACACCTATTAAATAAACATTACTGCATTAATCATATTACGGCCACAGGCATATCAGCATACAACATTATAATCATAATTAATACATCAAATATAATAAATTAATACAACAAAAATGAATCATAACATTGAATGGGACATTAACATACTCAACACAGAAATCGCAGAAATCACACCAAACAACAGCGATACAGCCATGGCACGGATGAGACAAGATGTGGAGGACCTAAAACAACTGGTCCGGCAGTTGTCCATATCGGGGGTCGATAGAACACGAAGACCTTATGAGCCAAATTTCAGAGATCGCAGCCGACAACGCGGAAACCGTAGCCGACAACGTAGCCGGCAACGCAGCAACTCGCGGCCGACACATGACAACTGTTGGTATCATTTCAAATTCGGCGCAAAGGCAAACAAGTGCCAACAGCCGTGTAAATTCAATGCGGAAAACTAGACGCTGCAGCGACCGCAGAGGTGGACAGCGCTGCAGCCCTTCCAATATCATACCGCCTCACAATGCACGACATTCGCACCAGGAAGGCCTACCTTGTCGACTCCGGAGCAGACATTTCAGTACTGAAAGTAACAGACAGCAAACAACCTGCTACAACAATTACAGCAAGAGCAGCTAACGGAACGCCCATCAAGACTTACGGGACCAAGAGGATAACACTACACCTCGCTCCCAACGCAATCTATACATGGACGTTCATCATTGCTGATGTCGAGCGCAACATCATCAGGGCCGACCTTCTGAAACATCACCAACTGTTAATAGACCTCAGTGGAAAATGTCTCTTCGACAAACAATTTAGAGTGAAAATACAAGGACAGGTAGACCAAGAACAAATCGAATCCATCAAATTATTGACACCAACGAAGGAATACTTATCGGTCATCAAAAAATTTCCGGAAGTGTTTGACGCCGATAGGATAAAAAAACCTTCAAAACATTCGGTCCGACATCACATCACCACAACAGGTACACCGGTATACGAGAAAGCGAGATCTCTCAATAAAGTGAAGTATGACAAAGCGAAGCAAGAGATCATCAAATTACAACAATTAGGGATTATACGACCATCATCCTCACCCTGGGCATCCCCTATTCACATCGTGGAGAAGAAAGACGGGGGACTACGCATCTGTGGCGACTACAGGCGACTTAACGCTCAAACCGCTCCAGATAGATACCCCATACCACGCCCTTCCGAGGCTCAAAATCATCTCGAAGGAAAAAACATTTTCTCCAAAATCGATCTCCAACGGGCTTATCATCAAATACCAATAGCCGAAGAAGATATTCCGAAAACAGCCATCTCAACACCTTTCGGATCTTTCGAATATGTGAAAACGCCATTCGGACTTCGAAACGCAGGACAATCTTTCCAACGCTTCATAAACACCATACTTGGAGATATGGAAGACGTATTTGTCTACTTAGACGACATCTTAATCGCATCAAAGAACGAAGAACAACACCTTAATTGCATCACAGAACTTTTCTCGAGATTGGACAAATTCGGTTTATCAGTCGCACTCGAAAAATGTCAATTTGGCCTTACTGAAATAGAATTCTTAGGATTTAAAATAACAACAGCAGGTATACAACCAATTTCTGAGAAGATCCGCATCATAGAGGATTTTCCAAAACCACAGACAGTCCTAGATTTAAGAAGATTTTTAGGGATAATTAATTTTTACAGAAAACTTATTCCTAAAGCAGCTCAATTTCAAAAACCACTGAACAAATACCTTACTTCGTCGAAGAAAAAGGACAAAACACCAATAGTGTGGGACGATGAAGCCAACGCAGCTTTTCAATTATGCAAAGAAGCGATGGCGAAGGCAACCACACTAGCACACCCATCAGCCGAAGCTACCATGGTCCTGTTTACTGACGCTTCAGGATCCTGTGCGGGAGGAGCACTTCACCAACAAATCGGAAACGTGCTCCAACCAATCGGATTCTACTCCAAAGCTCTATCAGTAACGCAACAGAACTACTCGACCTACGACCGAGAGCTTTTAGCAATATTCTTGTCCATACGCTACTTCAGGGACAGCGTAGAAGGGAGAGAATTGATTGTTAAAACTGACCACAAACCTCTGACTTTCGCACTCAATAAACCACAATCTCCTGCAGATAATCCACGCCGACTCAGACAATTAGACTACATATCGCAATTCACCAACCGAATAGTCTACATTGAAGGCGAAGAGAACACCGTTGCAGACGCACTCAGTCGGATCTCTACAATCAATCTCCCAACTAACTTCGACTTGAAGGACATCGCAAAAACTCAAACAAATGACCCAGAGCTGGAAAATCTCAAACAGCACCCAGCACTACAATTCAAGAAAATAACATCAGCAAACGCTCCAGCATTATGGTACGAAACTTCAACGCAGAAGGCGCGACTTTTCGTACCAGCATCCTGGCGCAGACAAGCTTCTCACCAAGTTCACGACATAGCTCACACTGGCAGCAGATCTACAATTAAAGCCATCAAGGAACGATTTTTCTGGAAAGGTATCAACCAAGACGTAACGAAGTGGGTTAAAAACTGCATCACCTGTCAACGTTCAAAAATCCACCGCCACACTCGCAGTCCTTATGGAAGTTTCATCGAAACAGATCGTTTCGAACACCTCCATATTGACATAGTTGGACCATTACCTATCTGCCAAGACATGTCCTATCTAATAACAATGATTGACAGAGCAACATCCTGGTTCGAAGCCATCCCAGCACAAAACATCACAGCTGACACGGTAATCAAAACACTGCTGAATCACTGGATCGCTAGGTACGGTTCACCTATCACCATCACTAGCGATCAAGGAAGACAATTCGAATCAGAGGTATTCAACAGGTACTGTCAACTTCTTGGCATTGATCACAACCGAACTGTTGCTTATAACCCAAAAGCTAACGGTAAGGTTGAAAGACTGCATAGAACTATCAAAACTAGTCTAATGGCCCAACTCAAAGGCAGTACCAACTGGATAGATGCACTACCAATCTCACTCCTGGGCATCCGGAACGCGGTTAAGGACGGCGATGAATATTCCGCCGCACAAAGAGCATTCGGCATCTCACTTCGATTACCAGGTGACGTAATTTCACCTCAAACATCAAAAAAAACATCAAACGAATCAACCAAAGATCTCATCAGGGCAATGTCAACTTTAAGACCCAAGTTGTCCAAAAATAACACCAGGGAAAAACTCTACAAGCCGGATGAGTTAGACAACTGTGAGCACGTCTTTCTCAGAAGAGCAGTTAAGAAACCACTGGTCCAGCCTTATACAGGACCCCACAAAGTCATTGAAAGAAAAAATAACAACCTCAAACTTGAAGTAAGTGGGACACAAATAATTGTGAACACAGACAGACTGAAACCAGCATTCTTCTTAACTGACGAGTCAGCAGACAGCCCAACTAGGTCAGGCAAAGGCAGCAACAATCTTAAACACTCATCAGCACCTGACTCATCCGACGACTACGTAACTAGGTCTGGGAGAGTCAGCAAAAAAGTGCGATTCGTTGACGCAGAATGACGAAGCTCATACATATTATTGTATAGAATCAACTGGACACTTGAGACATCACACGTAGCATTGTATAGAGTCGTAAAAGTTTCACGGGTTCTTCAAACCCTTGCTCCACTTTTGGGGGACGCATGTAGCATCACACTCACTTACACTCACATACACACACGTATGCACTCGGCGGCACGACAAGCAATCGCCCTGTTCCATACGACGCTTCAAACAGTACACACGTCTCTCGTGTCCATTCCCTCAACAACTTTTATTTAATATAACATTAAATCTCGTTATATCTTTTATTTAATATAACAGCCCATTATACCACGTTATACAGTGTTGTTAGAGCAAAATGCACTTTTTCAATATACATTGGTCCGGCAATTAGCATATGTGATTGTACAGTAGAGAGATAGTAATGTATGTATGTATGTAGGGATCAGTTATGTCAGAGGTGGCAAACTTTAATGGCAGGGGAGACCAACTGTGTTTTGGCATCGTTTATTATTCTAATATATGCAACAGCAACTGTTGCTTCCTTCAAACTACAACACCGAGTTACATAACCCACAAATTATAATATTGCGGACATTAAATTTACAACTATTTTATACGACAATAATGCGCTGAATAATTAGGACTTAAAAATTTGTATATAAATTACAATTTCTTTATTATGCATAAGTTTTAACAATGATTGATAGATCAATACATCATTGAAAATAGTCTTAGGTGTACAGAGTGCATAAACCTTTTTACCTATAACTAACATGACAATGTTTATTTAAATTTGACACGAATAATAGTATTAAATTATAGATAGAAAGAATAGGAAAAAAATAATAACCCATTTACAAATTTGAAGAATAATAACAACAATAAAAGCAATATTAACAAAACAATTACAAAATATAATGCTTAAAAACTAAATAAGAGTCCATTGGTAAAATGAACTTACGTTTCCTCGAGACATATTTGGTTTTATTTACATGAGTTTAAATTACAAAAAAAAAATTCGCGTCGTTATGGAACTGATTGCTTCAATTAATAATTAATTAGTATTTTTTTAGTTAAACTGCTTAAAATATAGCTATGGAACAAACTGATGTAGGTATAAATTTGAGTTTGTTTGAATTGTTACTTATGTTTCAAATAAAGAAATATTGGGGACAGGTAATAAAAATAAGCTATTTATTTTATAATTATTAAAATTATACTGTGTCTTGGATGATGAATGATAATTTAAATATAAAATAATCGTATTTGGCGATGTGCTCAATAAATCCATTGTCACGTGTAATTCATTGTCAGGTATTTGCATAGAGGGTGTATTTTGCCAACAACATACAGGGTCATTATAAAGTCATATCTGTAACTCTGACAATCACATTACCAACCCCTCAACTAACTATCAAGCCATTGTGTCGATGTAGTGAATGAGTAAATACCTGATGTGAATATTAGTTATTTGTAGTTAATGTTTGATGTGTAGCGAGGGTTGCGAGGGTCAGTCAAGTGTAAAAAAGGTTGTGTGAAAGTGAATAGAATGTTTGATAATATAAAGGGTGTATTGAGGGATGGACAGGGACCACCACCCTAATTGACACGAGCTTTTCACACAGACTTAATGAAAATTTCATGATTAACTAACCTCATTTATATTAAATAAACAATGAAAATTACCCCGCCTGCCGTATTTATTAATCGACTTTAATCGCCTCTCATCATTTCTCATTGACTCATATTAATTACTTTCATAAATACACAAATTATATATAATTGGGAGTAAATTTGTATATTAATTTATTAAAAGCGTAATTTTTATTTATAGCTATATTTCACTTGTATTTCGAGTTGAATACTATTATATTAGTTTTTTTCTTTAGGCTTTAAGACCCTAAACTGACATTTAATTTCATTCCATTATTAAAGGTTTTTTATATAAAATTTGATAGCCAAAGAATGCTGCTTTTACATTTAAATAAACACTTGTTTTTAATTTTTTTTGGTAATTTTTTTTTCATTTTTGTGTCATTTTTAAGATTTCATATTATTTGAAACCGAATATCTGCATGTTTTATAATAATTGTGTATATATTATATTACAATTTCTTTATTAACATAAGTTTTTACATTGATTGATAGAACAATACATCTTTTGAAATTGACTTAGGTGTACAGAGTGTTTACATCTTTTTACCTATAACTAACATGAGAATGTTTTATTTAAATTTGACATGAGTAATAGTATTTAATTATAGAAGAATGGGAAAAAAAATAAAAACCCATTTACAAATTTGAAGGTTAATAAATAATAACAACGAAAAAGCAATATTAACAAATCAGTTACAAAATATATAATGCTTAAAAACTAAATAACAATTTGTTTGGGTAAAACCAAATTTGAGTTGAGTGGATTATTGGAAATTTTATTTTATTTTTAAAAATAATATCAGTTTTGGAAGTTCATTGGTAAAATGAACTTTCGTTTCCTCGAGACATATTTGGTTTTATTTACATGTCTTATGATTGGGTAAGTCGGGAAGTTGTGTATATATTAGTAATTCAAATTGAATAATATCATTTTTTTAAATATCATACTATAGGTATTTATTTTGAATTTTTATTACATTATATTGTATATTGGTAGAAATGGCAATTATAGAAATGTAATAATATGATTTTATCAGGCCTCTATTCAAAACTTTTTATTACTGGACTGTCAATAAATTCATGTCAATATTGTGTGGGAAAAAAACACAACGCTTTTTAAATTTAATGAAGTATGAATTTTCTGAAAATATTTCCATTTGTAACAGATAACATTGTCACGTAATTGACGTGAAAAATTCTTCTTTGAATATTTTATTTCATATGGTGTGTTTTGAAAAACACAAATTAGACTTTAATTAAAGACGTGTTTTGTGATAATGAAATAGATTGTGTTATATTTAGGCAAGGCTGAAAGGGAACCAAAGTCAAATATTGCATTTCCCTTTGCTGGTGACCCACAAAACCATCCCTTGAGAGCCTTAAAAACAACATTAAAAGAAACCTTCGAGACCCTAAATTTAAACACGGATCTTTGTTTCTTTTCTCGGCTGTCGTAAAAGGAAATGTCTCAATACATCTGAGATTTGCCTTTTATCTTTCTGTTGCGCTTTCCATCCGGACTAAACTACCTCACCCTTGTACCTCCAGAGACTAATTAACCTTAAATAATCACCCTGTCGGGGTTGTTCTTGCTCTATTCCACTAAAATAAATATTTTATTAATAATTATTATGATGATTATATTATTGTGTGCCAGAAATGCTGATTTTGCAGCAGATGGCACAATATGGACATCCAAAATCTCTTCGGTCAGCAACTAAACTGCTGCCAATCCCATTTAATATCTAAACGATTCCGTTGAATATCCGTGTAATAAATCAGTGGGTTATTAACACAAAAACATTTATAAAAATTAAAATATAAGAGTTTTTTTTATTATTAGTTATGATCATTATAGCATATTTTACTTTTCATTAAAATAAATTCCTTTTGGATTTAAAGTAGATACATTTTTTGTCCATCACCCAAAAAAAATAATCATCATTACTACAATTGGCAGTTATTAGTGACATAGTATGTATATTATTACTACTATTAGAATGTTCAAAGTATGGTATTTTATCTTTCTCTTTTTATACAAAAATGAGAAATAAAACGATTTATTTTAATTGAGATATTTGGAATTTTATATTCATTATATAAATTCCACTTATTGTTAACACCATATATATAAAAATAGTTACTGTTGTTGTTATTTTTAATATTTGGAAGAAGTTACTTACTTTTGGGATGAATAAAAATTGAAATCGAACTAATTACTTCTTAAGGAATAAAATTAATCAACCCAAGTTAACCTTCACTAATTGATACATAATTTTAATAAAGAAAAAAAAAATTAATTCGACCAACTAATTTGACAAATTGAAAAATGTTATAATAAAAATACGAAATATTGTATTGGTATTTTCGTAGGCTTATGCAACTTTTCCATGTTTATTTAAACTATCACCACACCTAGGCTTAGTTTGTTGAGATTTAGACTAGAATGTGTTGTGTTATAAATGCAAAAGAGACGATAGTAATAATGAAATGTCTATGAAGCAGAATAGTGTTCTTGTTTGGTAAGCAAACACTATTCTACTAAGCAAATGTGTGAAACTTCACTTTACTTTTATTATGCAAATACCCGCTTTGACTGAAAACCAATCCAATATATTCTCACCCCTTTGTAATTCAACCACCCGTCATATATTTCACTAATGGAAATGCATACTAATTCCAACAATCATTTTAATATGCTCACCTTTCTTATTGCAACATTTATATAATATTCCCATCGATTTCCATTACAAACGACAAACATGTATTTGGCATCCAAAGTGTTGTATTTTTCATGAATAAATTTTACATTCAAAATATTGCGTATGCTGGTTCTGTGCTTTGGGTGACAACGATACATTTTTCAAATAAATATTTATATATACAAATATAAAATCGCTTTAACCCAGCAGTCGGGGAGCTTTTTGAGGCATTTCATAAAAATGTGTGTCGATAAAAAATTATAAAATAATATTTTACTTTACGTTTGTTACAATAACTTCCTAAATGCAGGCCTTTTTATATGAGAGAGTCCTTTGTACTTCTGTCTTTAATTATGGGAAAATAGCGAATTGAAAACTCTTACTCTACAACACTCGTTTTTTTTATTTTTACCCCAGTTCCCGTCATCTCCTCTAACCCTTTTACAATTAAATTTAAGTATGTTTTCAGGACATTGGTGGCTATTTTTCTGTTAAAAAAATGGATGGAAAACAAATTTTCTCTCACAATCATAAAGCATGCACATTAAATCATTGAGATTATTTTAAGGTAAGAGAGTGTACTGAGAAAAATATTTAATAAAATATTATTAGTTTTTTAAATTATTTTTGTTAACCTAATCAAACAATTATTGTTCGATTAAGGCTTTCAGATTCAGTTAAGGAAAAGATAATTTTATAGTAATGACGCTTATTATTTTATAATTAGTATTATTTAATTTATTGATAAAAAGGTGTTTTAATTGTCCGCATATTTCACATAGTTATTTCTTTCATACGTCTAATAATTTATTTATTGATAATATGTGAAAGAATAAATAATTTCGTCTAAGTATTTATTATACTTTCATAATCTATTCTTTGATTCAAAACAAAAAAAAGTCGTTTTATTCTAAACAGGTCAATGTTGAGTTTGTGGTTATAGAACTGAACGCTTCTATTCATTACTGAGAGGAAAACTGAATATTTATTCCAATTGACAGATATTGATATTGATTCATTGGCTGCATTACAAATATACATACATACAAGGCTCAAATTCACTCATATCTACTTAAATTAGATACTAAACAGATAATTGTTGTTTTGAACTTGAAAGTCACACAAGGAATTGTTAATTGAGCAGAGTTATTTTGTTTATAAATGTAGCAGCAGAGGAGTAATATAGTTTATTGGTTGTATAGAGGTCACGTCCGTAGAAGATGGGTTTGTTGGCGATGCATGCGAATCTGTATCAAGGGAATACCAACCAAGACCGAACCAATAAGTCCATTCTTGTACACTACAATATGTTGCCTGGCCATTGTGTATCATGGCTAGAATATGGGATGACAACACTTTTAAGGTCTATGAAATATTTACATTATGGTATCGCTACGGCTGCATTACACTATCTATCAAATAAGCTTCATTCCACACGTACAAATATCTATGCGCTACGACGCGTAGCAACGTAGCGCAAGCGTAGTCAGTAGGTAGTCAAGACACATAAATATCATAAATCATCAGTGCACCAGCTACAGATAAGACAAGCCTTAATCTAGCCTCTAAATCCTATAACACTTCGCTTCGACAGACTTGAAATTATAACCCTAACTCACAGAGATAACAAAATAGCTGATACCAAGCTTTAGCTGATACCCTTTAAACACATGAACATCATAATATTTTTTTACTATACAATTTATTTATTAAATATAATTTGCATACAATGTTTTCATACATTATAATTAGATGTTACAATATTAAGTTTAGAGACTTAGTCTTTTCCTTATTTTAATACCGAGTACAATCAATTGATATTTAAAATAATTAAGTCATGACATAATTTATGGGGAAAAAATATATAAACACACTTGTAAAACTACTAGAATATATATAGTAATATATATATATATATATATATATATATATATATATATATATATATATATAAACTTAGGATAACAAAAACATATACTTAATATTATATGAAGAAAACAAAAAAAAATATTGTGAAACACGAATATAGTAAAATCATTAATGACTGTGGAGATAGACAAAATCAAATGTGTTTGTGAAAAAGATATGTGAAAGAATTTTTATGTATCACAACATTTCAGTGGTAATTTAAAGTTTCGCTTATTTGAAACATATTTGATTTTGTTAACATCATAATATAAAAAAAAAGATTTAGTTTGAAAATATTTTTGTTGATCTAATAGTAAGTTTATTAATAGATGAATATCTTCACCTATTTTCCAAGAGAGATTTTTTATGATATTTATTTATTGGCCTAAATTTTATTATATTATATATATTTATTTTGATTAAATTAGATTTTTTATAAATATATATGGGATAATCGAATCATCCTCACAAATTTGATTTATTCATTACTCTATTCCGAAAATATATATTACAAAGATACTAAGATAATTTCTACAAAAATAAATTTCCATACATTTGTAATACATTTTAAAAGACAACATAAATTTTGTCGTTCAATGGCGAGTATTTTGGATATTTAAGAGCGCAAATTCTCAGTGTTTAAATGGGCCATAAATGTAAAATTAGGCAAGCCATTAAATGTTATTTTGAAGTAGGTTTCCATTAAAACAAAGTTGTATTGTTGAGGATGATTTATGATGATACGTAGTTATAATGTGAAGGTTTAACATCAATAGAGGCAAAGATGAGTTAGACCTTAACCATTTGTGGGAGGCTAACTTAGTCCTTGTATACCTGAGAGGCTCGTAATACCTAGTCTTCATAATATTACTTGTCTGGCTCTGTTTATTATTAAGTAGTCACTGAGATTCATTTCGTTTGGTTGATAACCTTACATTCTAGACGGAGATTTAATTCCTGAACAAAAACAAGCGGTTTATGGAATATGTACAAACTTAATTTTTTTCGACTTAAAGTTCTTTATTGTGATATTTAAAGAAGTATATGTTTTAAGGGTAGTTTTCTTGGGATTGGTCCCATAAATCAGAGCAAGACAGATGTCCTATTGCAATTACTTATACCTAACCCATCCTTTTATACTATAAATTCAACCATATGCATTAAAAAACCAATCTTTTAATGGATTCAATTTTAAATGTTAAGAAAAAGGTCAAGTGTAGATTGATGATGTGGATTTTAATAATAGATTTTAATAATTAGATAACCCAGTTAGAATATTTAGTATTAAAAGTATCGTAAATTTCACTGAGTAAATTTTGAATGAAAATATTATTCTCATTTATATGAATATGCAGTGGATAAGTTGGCAATATTAAAAACCACCCCAACGCAATTAAAATTGACTATTAATGCCTTTGGATGAATATCAGAGAAGAATCCATTGAATAGTTCAAATAGAAAGCAATCAGCAGTAAAATGAGAAAAATGTCAAAGAATAGTTTGAATATAGGAGGCATTAAAATCATGCCGAGTTTTAAAAAAAAATGAAATTCACTGTAAAACGTAGTGATTAATGAGTAAAGTGTGGACTACAAAAAAGGGGATGTGATATGTAAAGAAGACATTTGGTTTGTTATTTATGACAGGGACATTTGTAAGTGAAAGCCTTTTCACTTTTAACATTACAGACCTTTTTAAATAATATTACCATTCAAAGGAGTCGCCATATAAAATAGATGTTTTCGTCGGATTATCCCTTCTGAGCAGATCTTTCAATTTATCACATTATTTGCGCAAACGTCGACGAATTTACTAATGGTGAAAAACAATCAACGGTGAAGGCCTTTGGTATTATAATGAGCAGCAATTTGAGGTTTATTTTTTCACAAAATAAATTATTCTAGAATTCATTTCGCTTATAGAATTATTGATGTGAGAGAAGAAAGGTGAAGGAATGTATATACAAGGTTACATTGAAAGTGACAGGAAATCTCTGTAGATTTTACAGACACGTGCAACTCACAATAAATCTAAGCTTCTAACCTTTTATAAGGGGTGGAGATTTAATCAGTTAGAATATTTCATAGGAAGGGTATTTTTTTAGATATAAAAAAATGTTCATAAATAAATATTTTATATGTTATAATTGGAACCAAATTTAGTATTAAGTAATTAAAATTTTTATCCATGACTTCCACCAATGAAGATTTGATTATGTTGTGGTATTTTTATTTTACTATAAATAAATATTAAATGAATATATTCAATATGTTGTATTATTGAGATTATTTTAAGTGTAAGTAAGCATTTAGAGTGTCTTCAAAAAACCGCTAATTTTATTTATAATTAATATGTAATGAAAATGGCTTGTTGTTATCATGAAAAATGTTGTTTATAATTAACGATAAAAAATAATTTCATTTATTTTTGGAACTATCAACCTCTTATTAAAATTCAATTAAAAGTACATCCTTTATATTATAAAAATATCCCACACAAAGAAAAAAAGTTTTTTGGGTTCATTTATTGTAATACAAAATGAACAAAATATTGTTTTTTTTGTATTATTTCAATAAAAACTCAAGCAAACTCTTTGCAATAAGAATTTTGAATGTGGGTTTAAAATACATGGTATATTTTTTGACAATATTTTGTTCGTAATTTTATATTTTAACGGTGTAGATTTAAACTGCATAATTTTATTTGTTCTTTGTAAACCACCACTGTTTCAAGAAAGCCTTGATTTATATAAATACATATTATTTAATAATTTAATATAAATATGACATTCATTAATCGCTCTAAAAGAATTGTTCAATAAACATACAATGTAATCGAAAGAGTTTGTTTAACACATGTTTGTGAGTAAGTTTTCTCGTTTTTCTTCATACAATACTCTTTCTTTCTATTTTAAAGTAGTTGTGAAATATAAGTAGGTATATTGTAGGTTTTTCTTAATAGAAATGTGGCATGTGTGGTCTCTAAATGAGAATGAATACAAGCACTCGACTACCCGTTGACCCGCCAGACTAATGTTGAGAAATTGCTGCCAATTTATACACCCTTTCTTCTTCAACCCCTGTATTCTTATAACAGACTCCGATATTTTTTTTTTCAAAATCGCCACTGTGTCTAATATGTGCCAGAAGGCTTTGATAAAAGGACTATGGCTTAGCTCCTTCACTACACACTAAAAAACTTATTAAATGATAAAATATCTCAAGTGATTTATAGAGGACATCTATTATATTAAATGAAATGTCATTATCAATAAAATATTTTATTTAGTTTGAATTACCCATATGAAAAAAATGGACTCTTCTTTATTAAATTATGCTAATCTGTAGAATAATAAAAAGACGACATCTACTCGGTATAATAGTATACAAAATATTACCTTTTTTACTATCTACAAAGATTACAATTTGATTTTAAATAATGAAAATTGACAAATAATAATTCAAAAGTAGGTTCACAGGTGGAAGTTTTTTTTATTTTCTTTTAATCAATTATGAAAATTTTAAGGAAGTAGCACAAATTAATTTTTCATCGATAAATTTACTAACCCATAGTTAGATATGTGCCAAATTCAAACGAATATTATAGTATTCTTCTATGATTTCTTAAAGATTGATATAAATAAAGAGAGAGAGGCGTAATACTAAAATATTCTATGTCCATAAGTATTTTTGCAGGATAAATGGATTTAAACAATTTCACACATTTTTTCACTGTTTGAATAAATTAAATAAGGACTCAAAAATTCGAGCACCTTGATTTTTATAATTATTTTTCATAATAACGATCAATTTTTGAGAAGGTGTATTATAAAAATAGAAGGTAGAATAATAGTGTTTCAGATACGAAGGCGATATTTCAGGTGTGATTTATTGCTGGTTTCAGCACAATAGAATGCGGGTTACACAGGTGTTTATAGTATTTGTCTGAAGGCCATGGTCGCAGTATGTAAGTCTTCCCGTGGGAAATCACCAGGACGATGTGCAGGATATTTAAGACCTTTGGACCTTCTTATGATCTTCTATTCCACACCAACATCTCTGAGTGTTTCAACAGACTCGTTCCCAAATGCAAATAGAACCTTCTTCGTCCGCACGAAATTTAAACCACACACATTACATTACATTCTCAAGATGTGGTGTAATATGTCGGATATCCAGGATTTGTATGGGTCTACGCCATTGTCGGTGAGGATTATGTCTCCATTATTATTATGTATTAGCCACATGAAAAGGATCTTTAATAAATTACAACATCTCTGTCCAAATATAATTCAGATCCCGGGGTGAACGTAAAACTACGCCACGTACATTCACTGCCTATTTCACAAGAAATACTTTTATAATAATAGCTCAAGATCTCAGCGGAGATCATGGGATCCCTTGGTAGAACACCGTGGCCTTAGAGGGAGTATATTGTAGAGATAAATCTTTCAGATCTAATTTTCTACGCCAGATCTGCCAAGTGAAATGGAACGGGAAGCGATCGCATACTTGTTACTTCATATATCTTAAAACTAACTACCCCAAAAGACAGTTCTAAGTTCACAAAAATCAACTTCAATTACAGAATATACTACGCAGCTTGGTAACTGCAAAAAAAGACCTTAAAATCTATGTGCAATTTAGATTCTACAATTGAATCGTCATCTTTGCTTATGGATTTTGAGAATTTCACATGTTAATTTATTGGTTCGGTTGATTCATTATTTAAATAAATCTTCATTTTACCAATGATTTTCCAAAATTAGAATCATAAGAACATTTCATAACTTTGAAATAATTCACTCGATTCAAATATCGTGTTTCCCAATCAATTTTTAATTTTATTTTATGTATAAAACTTTGTAATTATTTTTGTAAATGTTGAGTCTTTTCTTGTATTTGTTTATTAATCTTCATATTTGTAAATGGTTTTTTTTCCCATACTTTTTATTATTTAATATTAAGTATCTCTGATGTCGCATAAAAATGTTATTCTCATGTTAATTATAGGTAGAAGATTTCTATATTCTGAACACATAAGTCAAATTCATAACATGTTTTGTACTATATGAACAATGTAAAATTCAAATTTAATAAATATATAAATGTAACTTTTCTTTTATTAAACATAAACAAATATTAGATACGAGTATATCTTACCATACTTTGAAAACAGTGTAGATTTGTTACAATAAATATAGCTAACTTTCTCTTCTCTCTTATTTTAATGCCATAAATAGATACCCCATGATATATATATATATTTAATAATATCAGTGGTCCTACTTTAAGAGGACAATAATAAACGTTCCTTTTCATGACAATTGAATAAGTCACATATTAAATATCCCCATTTTATAAACATATACTAAAAGCAGCAATGGCGTAAATGCTCGGCGTATTCTACAAAAAGGGTATAATATTTTATTTGAAAATATATTACATACAAAATAACACTTTCATTGAAACAAGGTTAAGATTTAAAAAAAACAATTTACCTATATGGATGGAGTTTATGTTTTATATTAATAAGGAATTTATATAAAGTATCCCAAAAAGCCTGAGGCAAGGATGTAAGTAATATATTTTTGTTACAGTAGTAAATCTGAAATGTGTATTTTCTCTTATCGATTGTTCTGATTCTCTAACCAAACTGGCTTTACGTATTTTTGCGGTGCTTCTGACATTTTCCTTATATGAGAAAAATATGTCAATTTGGACCCAATATCCCATGATATAGAAGCAATCCATCACGTAATATTTTTTTCGCGAATATATAAATCGAATTATTAAAGTTGTGTAATATCGTTTCATATTGTCGAACTTTTGCCGTTGAAACTAATAACAAAAGGTACCTAATTCAAGTCTGGGATGATTTGCTACACTATTTGTTTTTGAAATGTTCTCTCTATGTTACATAATTTATTATGTAAAGGAAAGGTATGTGATAGATTAGGTTTTGGATAGAAGTAGTTTACATGAAGGGTCAAAGGCTGTGACACATGAAAAAGGTGATCTAACCCATAAGACCCCATAAGATGTATCTCAAATCTGTTTTATCGCTTGGATTTCTATTCAAATACAAGAATTTTCTTTTACGAAAATGCATCAAATTAATTTTTTTGCTTTCTTTCTATAAATAAATCTGGATCTATTAAAAAGTCTATTCTTTCTCGATAGAGACAAACTCTTTGCTTGTTAAAGTTTACTTAAAATAATTGAACACAAATTTTTGAATATGAATCATATGTGGAATTTATTAAAAAAATGCTATTATTTTAGATCCAAATTCATAATTATTATAAAATAAAAATGAAGTAAATAAAAATTCGTCGTAATTATTTATGTAATAGTGTACGTTACTACATTTTAATGTTGATATTTTTCTACAATATACTTTTAATACGGTAGAATTGTTATTTTACTATAAAGTACAATGGGTTGATTTGAAATAATATATTGAGATGAAATTTTACTCATTGAGAATATTTTTAATAAAAACTTTACTTAATTATACGACTTATTTTTTATTGACAGTAAACGATATTAGGTTATATTTATTAGCATAGTTGCCGCTAATATTGAAATCAGTTAATGAAATTTAATTTTAAACACAATTAAATTTATTTTTTCCATTCCCTAGGGCGTATTATTTTTTAGAATATTTTATGTTTGTATATCCTCTTAATTTGTCAGTAAAAGAGGTTTATTAATATTCTAAGCCGTAAACGCCGATAATTTTAAAAGCAATATTTATAATTCTGAAAAAGCTTATGTATGGATGAGAGAATGGGGGAAATTAAGAATTAGGGGATAAAAGGGTCGAAGAGTTGAATTAGATTAAGGCCAATTATGAGGTTTCCTTAGTTATTAATTGACAAAGAGCTTTAATTAGGAAATTAAAAGCGTAGAACCCGAGTTTTACTCATTTCCTTTATACTAATTTCTGCAAAGTTTACATCGTCCAAAATACACATTCGGCATATAAAGTCATGCGGTGTCAAACAACAGTCTAAATTTACTTATTTCCTGTTTAAATTAAGATCCAGGTATTTAACAAAAGCGTTGTTTTATACATAATATTACAGGCTTAAGGGTAGTAAATCAACATTTTATCTGAATGTAGCGTACAATGTGAAATATCGTACCTCGGGGACCAATTATCATTCGTTTTGTACTACAACCGACCAAATTACTACCAATTTCAACAAATATTTACATCTCCCTTGCAATATTATAAATAAAACGTCTTAATTCAATTGGATTTGATACACAACACCCACGGGAACTGAACTCATCTTAACTTCAAAATAATGATTAATTAAAATGCTGCCTTTAAACTTTACAATCTATAAATTGAATAACTGTTAATAATTGACAAACATCTGCACCGTCACGCTTTCGCTACACTGATGGAATGTACTGTTTATCACTAATTGCCGCTTTATTTATTTTATAGATACAGATCAAACTGGCCCGAAAATAGCAGATTTTTCAAAAAAAAAGACGTACCAATCTACCGCAATTGTCTCTGATTGGTTATACGAATTACAGTATTACCAATCACAGAAAATTAAAGAGAAGTTAAATGCGAAGATTCTAACCGAGAGGTATAGTATAAATAATTTGACTTTTAAATCGAAATGCGCAAAAAATATTTTCTCAATCAATAACTACATACATAAAATAATGGTGAATTTAATAAGTAACTATCTGACCACATCATTTATTTTTATAATTAATTAAATAAGCGATTTTTAATTAAATATTATGACGGATGTTAAAAAAAACTTTTATACAAGCTGCGCATTATGTATGGAGCAATTTCTTACTTAAAATACATGAATGATATGATTATTTTAACTAATTTATTAATTGGATGACAGAAACCCAGTCTTCATCCATTCTAGATTACATTATATTATCTATTAAGTAATAAAATCGGTTATCTATCGTTTTTCTTCGATAGATACTGTGAAATTATCCGTGAAATTTGTATAGTAATGATCTGTCTGAAAGTTTTGCTTTATATTTTATTATGAGCGTCGATTGTTTGCAATTAATTATTTGGACGGAAAACCATTTAAGGAACTTTAGATGCTAAAAACTTCAACCAATATTCAAAAAGGACCAAAGAAGGATCATCATCGCTCATTTTGTTTCTTTTCGACGCGATGAATTAAAATGGTCAGATCGTCCGACGATATTTTCTATTTAAATTCATTCACAAATCGATTAGTGATAAAAACAAAAAAGTTATTATATTTATCAGTGAACTAAATAAATATATGTTATTTATAAGCAAACTTTGTTAATATCAATTTTAGGTTCGTCTTTATTTACAGGCTGTGGTCGTAGCTCGTAGTTGCAAAGTCGTAGACGCTATACAAATTGATAATTTACTAGTAGAAAATATTTATTTATTGTAATATATTATTAAATATTATATATAAAACTTCATTATTCATTATTCATTCATTATTTATAAAACTACATATTTAATTCAAGCAACTGATTTAAAATAGTTTCACAATATTGTATGATAAGTGTGCAACTGACTTGATTACAAAATAAGAGCAATTCCGTATTTTACGGTCAAACTGGCGGATGCATTCAGGTCGTATAAGTCGGTTCAATCGAACATCTTAAATATAATTCATTGTATCACATATGAGAAGATTGCTGAAAATACAGTGTAAGCATTTTGTACTATTACCACATAATACATACATTAAATATAAGCAAATATCGCAGATTTGAGTAAAAAACATTACACTAAAATGACTAATTTCCCGACCAACCCAATCATAAGACATGTAAATAAAACCAAATATGTCTCGAGGAAACGTAAGTTCATTTTACCAATGAACTTCCAAAACTGATATTATTTTTAAATAAATAATAAAATTTCCAATAATCCACTCAACTCAAATTTGGTTTTACCCAAACAAATTGTTATTTAGTTTTTAAGCATTATATTTTGTAACTGTTTTGTTAATATTGCTTTTATCGTTGTTATTATTTATTAATCTTCAAATTTGTAAATGGGTTTTATTTTTTTCCCCATTCTTTCTATAATTAAATACTATTACTCATGTCAAATTTAAATAAAACATTCTCATGTTAGTTATAGGTAAAAAGATGTAAACACTCTGTACACCTAAGTCTATTTCCAAAGATGTATTGTTCTATCAATCAATGTAAAAACTTATGTTAATAAAGAAATTGTAATATATATACATTAAATATCATTGAAATGTGAAATGGGCTGTGAAGATACAATCAAGGGACTCTACATTAGATACAGACACAGTTCGATTCACATATTTTACATAAATAACATTTATTATCTCAAATAATGGACTGATATTGAGTGCATGATTTTCTTGCAGTGAGACCTCTATTGATCTAATTGGTATCACTTATAACTATTAATGAATAATTATTGGGAATTTTAATAACATTTTACTTATTATCCAAATTATTTATGACACACTTGTCTTTATGTAGATTATTTTTCATTCCCTCATATGTATACAAGGAATTATTTTCACCCCCTTTTTTTTACAAAGTCCAGGAAATTTAGAGTAAAGTGGATCAAGAAGAACGATCAGGATTTTAAAAATATTATTCCCAATATTTCAGTCGTGATAAATCATTTTTTAACTAAGCAGGATTTGAACCCATGACCATGTTATTTGTAGCTATATTCTTTATCCTCAGAGCTATTACGCTGTTTATAAAAAGTTTACTAAAAGGCCTCACATAATAAAATTCAGGTAACATTTGCCCACCGTGAAATATTATTGCGGTCGAAATATAATTTAAATTCGTTTATTTTTTTACAGTTATTTAAGTAATAAAACCGTGCATTTGCATGATACATCAAACATAACTGAAAGCTATTAATTTTATCATTAAATAATCCCAAACAAAGAAAATGTATGGAACAATGTTGTAGTGATAAAAAGTAATGGTTAAGGGAATAGTCGAGTTTAAATGCACTTGGAAAACCTTATTCTGTTACTACTTTTATTACTCTCGTGTCATCATTTCGAGGATATGAAATCCCCACTGTCACTCACATAAGCTAGAAATCTAAATTATTGATTTAATTCAATTATAAATTAATATTGCGCTGTGGTATCTAATTTCCAAGAAGTGGGCTGGGGTTTCAACGAGACTAAAAAGTTGTTCAGGTTTCACAATCGTTTAATAATACTCTTCAGACTTTTCAATTTTAACAGACTTCTCTCATATTTCACTAATTGTTTTATAAAGCTCCAAAAAATGTAATGATATCTGTATTATGATGAGGATTATAATATTCTTGCTGGGTTGACTTTTATAGAAGCTATAGTTTTCAACTGCATATTATTTGTATTCTAATATGAAAGCTGTCGCCTAAGTGGATTATTGGGATCGAATGTTATCCGATGGAAGAAAAAGGGTCTTCTGAAAGCTAAATCGATATCCCACACCCGAGCAAATGTGTTTGAAATATTTCAAATGAATGTGGGTTTAATTAAATCCGGGAAATAAGGGGGGGGTGATTTAATTAAAAATAAAAAGCGTTCAAGTTGTGGCAGTTTGCCGGCGGCTAAAAACTCCAACTATTCGAAGAAAAGGCCGCCGAGCTCAAGGGGAACTTTTTTGATTAACGGAATATCTTTCTGGATGAGATGCGAACCAGTCAATACCAACATTTTATATTATTATTATCATCTGTTTTTGTGCATTTTATTGATATAATATTCAAATAATTCATTAAAGTCTGGAATGAACGAATATTGAATATCGAACCGCGCTTACGCCGCGAACGAATAAAATATTTATTCAATCAATAAATACTTTAAATTATGACAAACTATCTGCCTACTATAAATTACTATCTGCCTACATTATTCATGTATTCAAATTTAAATCAAATATGTGATTTGCAATCAAATCTCGCAATGTTAAAAAAGCGCATCCACTTGATACGAATTATGTATGGAGCAAGTCAGTATTTTTTTTGTAATATTTTGGTGAAAACATATTATAGCCTTGAATTTCATTCAATGTAAATAAAATATAATAATACTGTGACATTTTTGTATTCGTTTTTTAATACACCAAATTATCAACAATTTATAATATATTAATTTATGTCAATTTAACTGCATATTATTCAGGGAAAAATGCTTTTATTCTATATCATAAACTTGGTTTTATTTATCTGTATTTATGTTAGATTTTTTTATAAACGTACATTTTGTGAAAATTACTACCAGTTGAACAATTTACTTTAAATAATAAAAAATGGATGAACTTATTTTATATTATAATTTATATCGGAAGCACAAAGGGTACGTTTGAGACTGAATTGAAGTGTTATATTGCATTAAAATAATACCGAAAAAATGAAATAAAAAGAATATACCACATTCCTGGTGCAGGAATTGAACCCACGTCATTTGGATTTGGATTTGGAAAATCAAGTAATATTTAGAATTATTTTTTTCATATATTTCCGAGGAAGATACCTATCTGAACTTTAATATAAAAAATAAACAAAAAATTAATACATTTTTATTTCGAGTTAATAATTTTTTTTAAACAACTCAAACACAATAATTCAAGGAACTTAAAAAATAGTTTTATGATACATTTTTAATAAAACTTGTGAAACGCCTGACTATCAGTGCATTGAAGTTTAACAATGTATTGAAGAGAGCGTCCAAAGTTTTTAGGGGGACAATGAAAAACATTAACAATGAGAAGTCGGAAAAAGTTGCGAGTTGCCAAACAAAAAAATGTATATATCAATGCACTCGATTCATCGAATTTATTTATATATATAAAAAAATATTTCAAGTGGCGGTAATTTATTTCATTATTTTGCACAAAAGCGCCTGAAATCCAGTCACTGTGAATTTTGCATAGCGAAGCGTTTTAATAAAGCCATATAAAATATTTTATTTATACAACTCACGTATTTTTGTATAATTAGTAGTGTGCCAGATTTAACCCTTATTTATATAATATGTTTGTGTGATGTAAACCTTAAACCAGAGGATTCTCTACGAAACTAAGCTAAATCCTTTAATGTCGCATAAATTAAACAATTTCATTTTGAATTACTAATGCCAGTTAACTCTAAAATTTATTCCATTTTTTCCATTTCCACAATTTTTCTCTCACTTAAAATAGTCTTAATTATGTTGTACCTCTTATTATTTTAATTTAATTTGATGATAATGAAACCTTCAAAAGTGGTTTAAAGCTTGTTTTCTAAGTAGCTTCAGCTGTGGAGAACTGCACGGGTTACCGATATAGTATTAATGTATTAATAATACAATATGGCTAAATTATATAAAGATGTGTAAATATAATAATAAAATGTAATTTTACAACCCATGTTCTAATTCGTCCCATAAATTGAACTTATATAAAAGTAAACAAATATTTCGAGAGTATTTAATATTTAATGGAAAATATTGATGGTTAAATTGATATGAAATAGAGCTATGAGCTTTTATTTCAATTATTCTTTTCTTAAAACATTGGTTAGGTTAGTCAATATTGAATTTAATTAATTAAATATATATATATATATATATATATATATATATATATATATATATATATATTATTCAAGGTTAAAGAAGTGCAAATAATACTTCAAAAGCCGACAAAAACAAAAATACAAAGATGAATTAGTTGCCATAGGTTTCATATGACAGCCGCTTGTGGCACTGCTTTTACCGCTCGTACTGTTTATCTGTCACTTGTCAATCTTTCTTATAAAATTACACCGTCTTTCACTTAATATAGTAAAGTGCCTTATTAAAAGTTGCTCAATATATTTAAGGACAAATAATATATGACTACATACATGATAATTGCTGATGTTTTTGTAAGATTATCGAACATATCGGTTTTTAAAGAATTACATTTTTCATGTGGCCGTAGCCCTCGTATGAGTGAGTGTACATATATGTATAGGCTTTAGAATATGTACATGTATTAGTGACCGGGCATATTCGAATAAACGACTTAATATTGCACGGCGCTTCTATTGATAAAAGTTCATTACTTGATATATTCAACGACAAATAATATGCCACTATGTACAATTTACATGAAAATCTTAGGAACTATGGTGTTGCAGGGGGCTACAGCCTACGTATGTGTATAATATGCGCATGTAGTAGTGCTGGCCATATAATCCAATGTATGCATGACACTTCCTTACATATAAATTCAATATTACCTAACCAATGTTAAAAAAATTTAAATAAACGGTCAAAGCTCTATTTCATTTCAAAGTAAACATTTTTTATATCAATCCAACCGTCAAGATTTTCCATTAAATAGAGATACTCTCGAAATATGTTTTTTTCACACTTCTATGGATATAATTTCATTGGTACCGTATGAGCAAACCACGCGTTGTCAAAATATTGTAACCTGGTATAAGGTTAGGTTAGGTTATTTTTCCACGGCAGTCACTAAAGACTGAACGTAGTAAAGCCTCTTGATAATTATAGTGATAGTGATGTTGGTAGGTACATAACATTATAAGGCAGGCCACATTCCTGTGGTAGGATATTGACATTCTTAGCAGCCGAGTTATGGAACGGACGTGCCCAACAACCACCACCATATTCTATTCCTCCATCGCCATACTCAGTTTACAATATTATTATATATCCACTCTATGTAAATTACATTATTACAAAAAAATAGAATCCCTTTAAAAATATTGTCGTCGTCTGGGCACACTCTTTAGTTATTATGCAGGAGGCCTAGTTATCGTACCTGAGCACATGAGTGGAATATCGTAGTTCATTATGTAGTTTATTGGCGTGTGTGATCAAGTGATTGTATTTATTGGATGTAAACAATCGCTGAAATACAGGAAGCTGTTCTTGTGGAAACTGAAGCCTGTTTTATAGCCACACTACGTCAATGTTCAGGATATTATTTAATACACTGTGGTTACCTTTAGCTGTTTTGTTACTGACATCACGTCCAACATACCTGAAACAATCAAATAATACATATTAATAAATTATATACAAAATCCACCCCATCACTCTCTCGCTACACTGGCGTAATTTTATTGCTACATTCATATTTAATTCAATAGATTAAAAATTCTAGGTGCAAAATAAACATTCAACGTGTCTTTGTATGAAGTCTGAGTCGGTATTTTATCGTTCATTTTTTTAATAGCTATATACTTTGAAAAAGTCGTTATTAATATTGTGATGGTCTTATTTGGAACAATATTTTTTTCAATGAATACATTGGATGGAAATTAACTAATGGTTTAATTCATTTATTTATACTTGTGAACAAAAATTTCTAGACTCAATCATATTTAAATAATAATAAATTAAATTTATTTTTTTAAATTATCTTGTCATATCAAAGTGGGTCTAATAAACTGATTTGACGTATTCGATCTCTGCAACGAATTCCTTTATAATATTGCATTATTTATTTATTTCAACTGTCTAATACACAAAATATTATACGATATATATATATTTACATTTACAGTTATCATATTTATCCTATATCAATTATAATATTCATGCGACAAACCATAAATTTTATTTGATCATATAATTATTGTGTGTTCTGTAATTATCCGAAAATTCAAATAGAATAATACATTTTACCACATTATAAAGCAATACATGTAATAAAATACCAGTTTTCAACCTCTTGGCCGAGGTTTAATAATAATACAAAAAAATTGTATCAAAAAACGATATATAGTCTATGTAGATACATTAAAAAATAAATTGTGGACATTGCTTTAAAAAAATATATATCTTTAGTATGGATTTCCGCCCAGAAGTAAACACGATCAAAAATATAATTAATAATAAAAAAATTATATCCACATGTAGAATGGGGAATGGGGAAGTGTTTGGGAAAAAAGTGCTATTCAAGGATATTGATTTTTATTTTTTATATCAACACGGAATTTCATGGATGATATATGTATGTGCCTTAACTTTCTTTAAATATTCTGTTTGTCTTATTTCACATTCAAACGCCCTGATTCGACAATTAATTAGTCTAGACTTGAGTAAAGCCAATACGGTAAACAATTAAACAGTTTGCATAATTCTCAAGACCATTTGCAATTGTAATATCACATAAATTTGATCTTATTTATTAGTCTAGTCTGGGGGTGATTTGTGAATCTAATAAGATATTCCTAATTGCCCAACAATATTCAAACCTGTAATGTGTTTTTCGGTGAATTCATTCACAGGTGACGTGTAAATAATTATAATTCATCAAAATTACCATAATATGCAAAGTGTGTCAGTAATCAAATTATGTACATTGTTCAAATAACACAAAAAAGCTTCGCGTGACTCCCCTCAATTTATTTAATATTTTCACAATCGTGTATTAAAATAACTCTTCAAAAAAATCCATTATCGTGCTCATTATACAGGATAGTGCATAAGTAACTCAGATATTTTAAAAAGGGATTGTGAATATACAGTTTTTTTGGTAGTATTAATAAGTACCAGCGTAATAGATCAGTGGATAAGACTATTGACTACAAATACTGTGTTCATGGGTTCAAATACCGCTCGAATTACAAAAATATAGATTATATTTGATCGATAATTACGACTAGGAGATCGAGAATAATATTAAAAAAAATCTCTATCGATCGTCTTGATTTGTGTACTCTGATTTGCTGTATTGTAAGGTAAATACTGATTATTAAGTCGGTGACCTGTGTAACTAGTAACAGTTAAGATCACCGACAGACAATTAACACGTTGTTGTTTCTAAAAAGTATTGAAATTAATTAAAATATGTTAGTGTGCACGTGCTGTCTGTGTAGCTTCATGTGTATTTAGTTATGAAAAATTTCAGCGAAAACTAAGGATCGCTTGAATTTATTAAAATACAAAACTAAATAAGAAGTTAAATATGTTAGATTATATTATTTTTTCATATAAAAAAAAATATTAAAGACTTTTAAAGAAAAACAGTAGGTAATTGTCACATGAATATTTTTTTTCAAGAGAGACTTAATACAGAAATGAAAGGTGTATTTTAATCGAATTTTTCAACCATGTGTGCCATTTAAAAGATTTTTATTAACCCTAGATATTTAGAATTTTAAAATATTGCCCATTTCGACATTAATGTTTAATATGTATCTTTATTATTTAATTAATTTAAATTAAAATATCTAAAAAAAAATCAATAGAAGTTTTCTTGTGTTCAACAATGATTAATTTTGATGATTTTTTAAAAGTTATTAAATATTAATAATATTGACGAATGGAATATATTTTTCTGACAAAATCTTCAACTCAAATCAACAGCACTTTCACACCAACAAATATGATTTTGGTTTTGTATAGTTTTGATATACGCAAATAACTATTGAACGATGATTACTAAACACCAGTAAATCTGTATTTTTAGATATGTGTTCTGTGTATTATTTTTAAAAGTCTACATTCAATATTAAAAATATATTGTCACTAATACACTTTGACATTTTCCATACTACCGAATTGATCCTATAGGAGAAATTCTGATGCACACTTATAAACAGTCATATATGGGATGTCATAATTGGTACCCTTTTCCCTTGTTCATAAAATAGTTGGGGGCATTCCGCACAGTTTATAGGCAACCCTTCAGTCAGTTCATTAGACACGGTTCACAATTGTGAATTAAAGACCGAAGTTCGATTTACAAGTTTTACCAACTTCCTCTACCAAAATCCAACAATTGACTGACCGGAATTTTCAATGACACATTTTAAAAGTTGGCCCATTACAATTGTGTTTCAATAAAATAACGACTAATTACTACAAACACAATTTTGATATATTTACATATTTATTAACCCCAAATGCTTTCAATTTCAAAAATCCATAACGTGGATTCTCGTCGCCAAGTTTTGAATAATGTATTAATGTTGAAGAATAATGTATTTAAATTTTCATGCATTTACTTGAGGATATAGAGAATTTCTTAATTTTATTTTTTCAATGATGGATGGATAATAATCCGTTTATTAAGCTTGGTGGATAAAATCACAATTCAAAAAAGAGAAGCTACAAGTTGGAATTCTGGTTATTCATAAATAGAGTTAAATATTTTTATTATAATTCAAAATCTTCCTAATATATAACTGTTTTGACAATTATATGATTATTAAATATACATGTCTACTAATTATATACTTTTTTAACACACATTATAAAATATAATGACAAAAGGTAGTAAAACATTAAAAAGGAGAACATGAGGCAGATATTTATAATAATTAATTGTTCAATGACGTATAATAATATGAAAGCACAATGTTTTGTTAGGAATATTTTATAAATAAGCTCAGTATACTCCAGGAAGTATTAAATATACTATGAATAATCTTGTAAAGGACCAAAAAATAAATATAAATAATTCTACTATTCAGATTTAAGAGAAATTGAGTTAGGTTATTGACTAAATATGAAAGTTGATCAAATATTCAAAACGGCATCTAGTCATTGAGTAATAAAATAAAAAATTGTTTCGTAAAACTTATTAATTAATTTGATGGAGATTAAATGAAGTACAGTACGGGGGTGGTTTTAAAAATAACCAATGATATTTTAAGTAATTAATATGATACAACGACTAGTTGGGATCAAAGGGGTGTTAAAGAGACTTATTAAAATGGGACATTGCTAGTAATTAATTTCATTGTAAAATACACGAATGAGGATAATTTTAATTTATTTCTTTTAACCAAATATATATAATAGTAGAGGGTAGAAATAGTGTATTAGTAGTATTCTGGGTATAAGGTCAGTGTGGTGTAAATGTTTAAAGTTGACCAAAGAGAAGCAAAGCAACCTTAAACCCAAAAGCTCAGCTCAAACATTACTGATCAACACTCATTATTATTATTATCACTATACACTAAGCTCTAAATTCACCATTATTTATAAATAAGTCGGTCTTTGTGAATATTTACTCAATACACGTATTACAAGTTATATACATAGTTTATTTTCTTAAGCGTTGTGAAAGAAACAACAATAAAATTACGACAAACTTTCATCGCAGACAGAATGAAAACAATAGTTTCTACCTTACCAACTTTTATAAATGCTAAAAATAATACAACACAGTATATAAATGTTTGATACGTGCTCCTCTTAGTTTGTATGAAAGCTTTTAAAACAAGCTTTTAAATATATAACATAAATTTTAATATAATATTTCAATCAATCAACTCAGTTCAGATTTCCAGGATTATATAGTGAATATTGAGGATTATTTTGGTAGCCAAATTATTAGTTACACTACTTAAAAATATACAAATAAATAAAATACTTTTTTTTTCAATTTGGGTTAGGTTAAGAATGTTTTTTTTTAACAATTCTAATAGGAAGGAAATATTGTCTCAATTTAAAAATACATAATTGATAGTTATAGTGGTCGGGTATTTTTTGTATTATTTTTGCATAGGTTAGTTGAATTCTATGATGTTATTTTGGCTTTATCACTAAATAAATATATATCGACGGGCTCGACTAAGAGTAATATGACTCGGGATATTACCTTTTTAACTTTTTCTCATTTTATTATTTAATAAATTATTGCGCACATTCTGACAAAAAATCACGATTCTAGTGCTTAAATTGAGAAAGATAGGTTTTTTCTTATGGGGTACGTTTCGAGTTATCGCCCACGGGAGAAAAAATTTGACGCTCGAGTAATACGAACGGAAACATCGCCTTCTTAGTCGTTCATTTGCTAAACACTGTAGGCGATATCTTCAGGTAGCTTAGTCTTCATTGCGCACACCGACACCATATACGTGTGAACAATCATGTGTGTGTATTAGTAACCAATAAGACACGGCTATGACTCCCCACCACCATCACTATCAGTCCCTTTCTTCCTGCCTTATAATACTCATACAATACTCAACAACAATTACACATTTCAAAAAAGATTCAAACATTTCAGGGATGGCGCAATACTTCTTCTTATTCACGATCACTTGTTTAAACTCTACTTTACTAAAAATAATTTCATTTTTAATAATAATTTAATATTATTATTTCAAAAAACACATTTTTCAGTGATAATATTAAATAATAAAAGTTATATTTTATTTAAAAGTGGTCGAAACAATGACTCCCTGCTTTGTAATAATATTGGTGGATTATCAACACTTTTGAAACCAAAAACTATAAGTGGTTCTTGGGTGTGTTTTTATCAGCAAAATCAACAGAATGATGAAATACCCTTTTATTTGTATTATATTCAAACAAAACTGCAATTCCAATAAATACGATAATATGAAGTAGTGAGTATTATAAGAATAGAGTTCCTATGGTCTTATTCAGTGAAGTGGTCAAGTCATATAACTATTGTATTGTGAACATAATATATTACTAATATCCTAATTTACCGGTTGTATTTTTATTTCAAAACTTGCCACTAAATATGTTCCCACATATGTGAGATGTTTAAAAAAATTTATTAACTATTATTCTCTATTATTATTAAAATAGGGTATTTTGACATAACAAGCTGAAAATTTGTAGAAACAGTAATTTTTTTTCAATAAATCACACAGAGGCTTCGAAGTTTATTATTAGCTGCAACTAAACAAGCGGATGACAATAAATACTGTCGTCATTTTAAATTATCAATATTTATTTCATTTACTGATTATTTCAATTAAATAACCATTCTTAGAATTCATACATTCATTAATTCTACCACTTAATACCTCGGACATCGTTCAAGTGGTTTGGTAAAAACACTTTTATATTAAATTGAACTGATATTTCTGTTTCATTGATTTTTTAAAATCCAAAAACCCTCAAGTACCTGATATTTTTCAAGGGCTTATTCACTCTTATAATTATTGTGTGATATTTTTCAAAAAGTTTCAGTATTCTTTAGACTTTCAACGCCATTAACATTATTTTTTGTCTATTTCTATAAGATGAGACGACGCGACGGTAATACAACTTTAAATATTTGAGATTTGTGTTTTATTTGTGAGAAGTCACTATTGAATAGTGATTTTGTTAATTAAGTGTGTGGTTTGAAAACTTTAAAGACTTCTATAAAATGAATAGCGGAAATTTTCCGATTAATATCAGTCAGTGCACCTCGTAAAAATAGTAGCGGTGACAAAAAAAAGGAAAATTATCGATACAAGGTCAGTAACGAAAGTAATCTAGAATTTAAAGACAATATCATAAAAATAGTAGAGAAACGAAAGGATTAAAAATTTTTGGAATCGACCACTAGTAACTATAATCATAAATAATATAATCATTTACCCAATCGATGAAGGAGATTTATAATTATAATTAAAAATATCCTTAGTATATTACGTATATGAGAAATGTAATGTATGAACTAATTAAAAATACAAATTGTTAATTGTAAATGATTTTATAACTGTATACTTGGTATTATTGAGTGAGTATTACAGGTATCATATCGGCTATAGCGAGGATAGACACTTATAATGATAAAATGATAGGAAGAGCTAATAAAATTATGTCACATGCAATTCAATATTAATGCATGAGCAAAAGTATACTAATAAAACCATTTTTCAACAGAATGAATGAATATCTTTACCATTTGTCTTTATTTGAATTTCTTTTTGAGAAAAAGCATTATATTTTGTTATCTATATTATATTCAAACAAAACTGCAATTCCTATAAACACTATAGAGTATGGTCATATTAAGTGAAGTGGTCAAGGAATGAATGCTTAAAATAATATCAGTTGGGAATTCTAGTCACTTGAGATATTTCAATGCTTATCCTAATTTACCGGTTGTATTTGTGTATATTTATTTATTTTATTAAAGGTAGTGGTGGAGTGTCTCGTAATGAAGCAGGTAATAGTGATATAGGCTAGTAGTAGTAGTAGGTATAGTAGTATAATAGATATTGTGGGTGTGTGCGTGTCGGTGTAGTAGTGTGTGTGGGGGAGCTAGGATGAGAGTGTGTGAGTGTGATGCATAGTAGTGTGTGTGTGACTTATCATCTCCAAGTATTTCAAGAAGGACATTGAAGACAGCGATAACTCCGTGTATCGCCTTCCCGTGCGCTTCCCCTCCGCAAATCTTCCCTACAAGAACAATTTTTAGCTTGCCCCTTTTAAATATTGCATTATTACATATTTAAAAAATACTCGTATGTTGGTAACACAATGGGGCACGTTTTTTCGAAAAAAGTGAAACGATACAACATCTGAATAAAGAGATATTAAATAAAAACCTTAAAAAAACGGTTTTTCGGCCGTCCTGTAAAGTTGTGTTTTTCGACTCATCGCC
>JAGTTH010005211.1:0-134058 GCA_022606485.1 Agraylea sexmaculata | reverse complement strand
TATATTATGTTCATGTAAATAAATGACGAAATGGTAATTTATTTTTGACTTTGGGATATTTCATTAATAAATACGTAATTGTTGTCTGCAGTGGGATTGATATGAATATAAGAATTGATACTTTGAATTATAAAATATACATAAATCTTGACAAAACCTACCTACTTGGACCTTTATCTTATTTTAAAAGTATCATATGGATAATGTTACATATTAATTGATCAAACAGACGCATACATACAATAATAATAATAAAAATCCAAGAAAGAGAGCAAGGTAAGGACATCGTTTGAGTAATTGATTCAGAGTTGAAGTTATGGGACCGCACAAAAAACTGTCAATTTGGGGATCGTTAGGCGAGTCGGTGCGGTCACGAATCCTAAAATAAAACAATAAAGACTACAACAGTAACCAACCAAACCAACCATATACTACTTGCCAACCTACCAAGCTCATATATTCCTATAAAAATGTAGGATGGCTTTTTAGGTAAAAAAATGTTAATTTAAAAAAAAAACAGTACATATAGGTAAAATGCCTGGCGAGATGGAATTTTCTACTACAAGCTCCTGATTAAATAATTCGTTATTTTACTTGGATCAAAACCAAACCCTTGTTTATCGCAAATTCGATTAAGATTTTCAGGCAGATTTGAGTAATAAACATTACACTAAAATGACTAATCCGATTATAAGTAATGTAAATAAAACCAAATATGATTCGAGGAAACGTAAGTTCATTTTACCAATGAACTTCCAAAATTGATATCATTAGAAAATTTAATAGCTTTGAAATAATTCACTCGATTCAAAATTAGTTGTAACCAATCAACCTTTTATTTGGCTTTAAGCATAATACTTTGTAATTGTTTTTGTTAATGTAGAGTCTATTCTTCTTATTGTTTATTAATCTTCATTACTGTAAATGGGTTATTTTATTTTTTTCACATACTTTTTATTGTTTAATATTAAGTGTCTCTAATGTTACATAAAAATGTTATAGGTAAAAAGATTTATACATTCTGTACACCTAAGTTTAATTCATAAAATATTTTGTATTATATGAACAATGTAAGATTCAAATTAAATAAAAAGTTGTAATATATTAAGATTTTCATTATTAGCCAAAATTGTATTTATATAAAACTAATTAGTTTGGTTAGTATACATTGTGTAGTTTAATAAAAGTGTACGTATTTAAACTAAATATTAAAAAAACTCTCTAAAGAAAATAAATATTTACAAGCATAGTTTTTCACTCAGTTATTTTGCAATCCGCTCACAATCTTATTCTAGTATCAGAAACGTTGATAAGATTTGCTTGATAAAAACACTAGTAAGTAATTTCTTGAATATTTTTACTTTCTATGTGTGTTATTGGATAACAAGTTTATAAGTCACTTTATTTAATTTGTACGTATATTATAATATTGTTATTAAATATGGGCAGGGCGAAAAGCGATTATCGAGTGAGCTTTTGATACATAATTTAATATTCAACGAAGTGAACGTGTTTACACGAACAAAGTATTTCAAATATTCAATGGGGAATCAACCCAAAGAATGCATTGTTAAATATTCAAATTGGACCACTTACTAACATTGAATTTAATTCCACACTAAACAGCTTTCAAAATATGATAGTTGTGTTACGTATTATGATTTTAATCTACTTGACAAATGTCTTGTCATTTTTCAGGTTGCGAACGAAACAAGACAGTTGACATTGTGTCAATAAATTGTCTTGTTAAAAATGGAAACGAATCCATCTTCGAGCCAATAGTGAGTTCGTAAGCATGTATGAGGAACTTTGTATTAGCGAGGGATCGGAAAAAATGTCAATTATAAAAGACAAAGGTTGTCCTGGTGCTCCTCCCAGCAGCACGAAAAAAAATATAGCTGGACAAGAATATGGCCTTTGAGCCCCTTTGTCAAAAAGGTCTTATTCGTATGCGAGATTCGTGATGTATTTGGACAGGCTTTTGCTGTATCCATTGTGTCCCTTTACGTTAATTGTGTTTTTTGTCTCAATTTTGTCATGTGTTTTTTGTTGTGTGTTTTGGGATGTATATTTTAGACGAATCCCCCGTCGGGCACATTTTTCATTCGATAATATTTTTATTTATTTTTTTCGGACACGCGCAAAATCGATGATCTAAGAAATGTCAGGAATTTTGTGTTCATTCATCTTTGAACGATGAATGAATTTTTTCAAACACATCAAGTCAGAAGACGATAAATGCTCCCTTCGTCTCTTCGTATCATATCAATATTTATTTATTTAAATACGCCTCCGAGGTTTTTTAGGCAAATTATGGCTGTTTTTAGACAAAGAACGTGTTAATTGATTATCTATTGGTGATCTTAACTATTACTAGTCTCTGCCCGACTTTAAAAGTTATCGTTACCATCACAACTTCAATATGTATACCAATTATTTATTTATTTTACTGCCCGATTTAATTATAATCTACTTAGTATTTACCTTACAATCGAGAAAATCAGAGTAAAACTATATCCAGATTTCATTAATATAATATTATTCCCAATTTTACTGTCGTAATTAAAAATTAAAAAAAAATTATCTATCTATTACCACAGTATTTGTAGCCATTGTAATTCTCCAGCAATATTTTTTAGCATTAATTATATGAAATATTTAAAACTATTACTTCATAAATCCTCACAATTAAATTTGAAAATGTCTCCATAAAGGACCATATTAAGGTTACGTAAATAATTTTCATCACCGACAAAAATCGTGCATATTACAAAACAAGTCAAATTTTTACATTTTCAAAATTATACTTTTATTCCTGATTTTTTTCGTACACCTATAGTTATACAAGTTAGGTTTGTTTTAAATATATGTTACCATACACATTAGCGAAGATCGCGTAATAAAGTGTGTAATTTTACGAGTGTGTCCTTTGCGTTGGCGGCAAATTTATCTGAGTTTATTTACGTGGGAAATGCGATGGAAACAAGTTGTTGTGCGTACATCCCTTTTGCTAAATTCCTTTTTTGAAAAACAATAAAAGCTCATGTTTGTCGATGGTCGGGTGCAGCGCCGCCATTGGCAGAATCGGTGGGTGGGCGTGTCCAGCTCCGGCCAATGGGTACCAATGAACCGAGTGCATTTCAAATTTGAATTTCCCATATTGCCTCATTGTATGTACGTAGAAAATATTCTCTCCATTATACGTTCAATATTATAATTTTGTAAGTCATATTTACATAATTCTTTATATTCAAAATGCTTTTTAACACGAAAGTTCACGTATTATTCACCAAACGTAAACATTGAAAAAAATCCACATGTTATTATTTAATTTAAAATATTATTTAGTCAATAATAAAAGAATATACTATATTCATAATAATGACATTAAATCAACTCCAATTTTTTACACTTAAATCATATTAAAATTAACTATTTTGAACCGTTATTTGGAATATCTGACTTCTCTTTAGAACAGTAAACCTATGAATAATTTATTGTAAAAGAGCATTTGCGTATTAAAAAATTCAAGAAATAAGAAACTGAAAGTATGCACAGTTATAAGGAAATATTAAGTTCACATTTTCTCATCAAGATTTCAAAAATGTGTAAAATATTATATTTTTATCAATTAGTACCTACTTCTATTAAATAGAAACACTATATTTTTACTGATAATATATTTAGTTAATGTACTTCAGCTCGTGAATTAAGTCTCAAACAACAGGTGAAATTTAAGGTAATTAATTTAAAAAATCCTTTAAAATCCCAATAATCCAAGAATACTTCAGAATATAAAGACATTGATCAAAATGTAGGTAAAGCAATGGAGAATAATCAGCAGTCAAAGTAAACACAAAAAATAATATTAGAATAAGCTTTTGGGAAAATCTTGTTGCAATTAGGAAATCTACTAGTCCATGAGAAAAAAATAAACAAATATATAAATCAACTCTTTCGTCTTTAAGTTCATATGATATCTACATTGTTACCTAATGAATAAAATAGTGTAAAAATAATTATCTATAAAATCTTTGTTCATAATGAGCTTCATCGAGCCAATAAGTAAGAAGGCGAAATTTTTATTTATTATTTTTAATCTGGCTATACTGTTAAAGGCGTTAAAACCTCACATTATAGCAATTTGCAACGATAGGTACTTGAACTTTCACACCGAAGGTTTTCTCTTGGGGGATAAGCAGAATGTGGCTTATAATAATTATATAGAAGTGTGTGTATATTGGATCAATATCGATATTTAAAAAAGAGTAAGTTGTGTCTGTTAAAGCTTGAGGCAGCTATAAAAATCAACATGTTCCATAAAATTAAAGTACGGCCGCGTTGTTATTACGTTATAACAAGAGGTCTCTTATCTCAGACCACCATCACCTGCCCTCGGATTAAACGCTCAAATGTTCCCATAACCTTATATTATTAATATTATTATATTATATACTATACTATTATATCCAACAGCCACCCCCTTCATCATCGTGCTCCTTATTATTAACAATCTATTTGACTTTAAACCCACTTATGTACCGAATAATCAATTGATACAACTTGGCATTAAAAGCATTAATTAGGAATAGTATCAGTCTTAAATAATTGAGTGTTATTTGAATGTTTATTTCACATTCATTTATTTAATTATATACGCCTATTGAATAGTTTTTTAGACACAATAACGTTTTAATTTAATGTCTGTCGGTGATCTTAATTATTACTAGTTACATATGTCATCAACAGATCGGCTCTGCTTTAATAATTATCTCAGAACTTACCTTACTATTCAGGAAATCAGAGATACCCTGGTTCAAAACATATTTTATAAATATTATTCCCGAGTCGTAATAACCGTTCATATCTTTATATTCAAGCGGGATTTGAACCCGTAATCACAGTATTTTTAGCCATGCGTCTTATCCCTTGAGCTATTATGCTTAATTAAAAAATATGTATTGCATATATTTGATCGATCGGGATTTTAATAAAATTATTACCGATCTCCTAGTCGTAATAACCGATCAAATGTTTTTTTTAACGGGATTTGAACCCATGACTACAAGAAGTTGAGGTTACGCTTATCCACCGAGCTATTACGCTAGAGAATTTAAAAAAATACCTTATGAAAAAAAATAACAATGAAAACTTTAATTAATTCTAACCTAACCTTATAACGCAAAAAATATCTGGTCGCATGAGTGTTTTTTTTAAATATTTAAAAAGGTAAATTAGTTTTTAATAATACATCTCTTAATTTAGGTGACATTTTCTAAAGATCGATAATTTAAACTTTATTAATTATTATTTGAAATTTTAATTTCTAGTTTGCTTGACATTGGTAGCCATTTAAGCATTTAACAGGTTCAAATTTATTAAATTATTGAACAGAATCAAATTAAATATTCTACAGTACACAACATCCGCGTACAATTTATCGAATTAGTGTCTGAATAAAATATTATTAAAAAAATTAACTTTAATGGGGTCCCAAATGGGGCTAAAATGCAAGCGTGTGTATTTATTAAGTCGTAAAATTTGCGCAATATATTTATAACAACATAATTCGTTGGTTGGTTTATTTGGTTATTCTAAATATAATCATAATATTATTTTTTTATCGCAATAGCCTGATCTACGTTATAACGTTAACGCTATCGATCGCGGCGATAACTTTCACGATTTACTAACGATGAAAAATAAATTATGATTCGTGAGGTGTAGAAAAAAATATACACAGAAACTACGCATGTGGCAAAATTAAAACATAAAACAATTTGACTGAAATTGATTGTTTATAGTAAGTCAATCTCGATCACGAGCCAAGATTTATCATCGCGATAATGAATATCCGATAAGGGATTCCCATTCATGGTTAAAAACTTCCGGATATTAAGCGGTGCTTCAACCCAAATATCTATAATTAATTTTATTTATAAAAAACTAATGGACCGAAATATGCATAACTACATTTTTTCACCAAGGATTGTATCTAGTCAAACAGGTCTATTAGAATCAAACTAGTAGAAAAATATGATGAGGTCTTTTTTGTAATTTAATTTCATATATATATTATATTCAAATCAATATAAAAATATCTTCTCACCCTATTTTCAAATAAATATGTATTAAACTATATACCGTGATTTTTGTAGTTGACATTATAAAATTAACAAAACTACATTTCGTAAACTTAACATTATTAATCATAAATTAAACCATTATTTTTATTTGCGAATAAAATTAATATTTTGTATATTCTAACTATGGATCTGAGAAAAATGAGGTTATTTGTGCAATTGCACATTCGATAGTTTTTAATTCGATACAAATTATATATTTATTTACACCCCGAGGAGCTTTTATTAAAGGGTTTTTTTAGACACAACAGTGTGTTAATTGACTGTCGATTATCATAATTATTACTAGTTACACATTTTTTATTTTAACCGACTTAATAATCGCCTCAGTTTTTACTTCCAATCCAGAATTAGTTACAATCCAGGAAATCGGGGGATCATGACGATCAATTTAAACAATTTTGACATGAGCGGGATTTGAACCCGTGACAGTATTTGTAGCCACGCGTCTTATCCCCTGAGCTTTTACGCTGTTGATGAAAAATCCAAAATAAACATTTTTTAAGAGAAAAATTATCAAATAGTGTGTGAATAATGAATGGTATAAAAAATTATATTACAATTAATTTGAATTGGTTTAACGAAAATATTTCTCATAACGTGATTGTGTGTGCTGTATTTTCGTATGGATATATATCTAGATTTTTCTCTTATACGGTTTTATTGACAACGATTTCTCACACAAGATCGCTAATATAAAAATGAAAATATTTATTGATAATTTAATCCAGTCATCGAGGGCGTTGTAGTATTTTTTTGTAAGTGGTTATTTTCGGGGCATAATAATGGTGATCGTGGGTTAAGCATGAGGTTAGGTTAAGCAGTTTATTATTATAATGCGTTATTAGGTATGCTAAGGAAGGCGTGGTTGGAATTTGGAGAATCCTTGATGTTGGCCACTGCTGCATCACCATCATCACCATTATTATTATTATGGTCATCATCATCACTAAATTATTATCATCTGTACAGTAACAACGGTAACAACTCGCGTGCGCTACTGAAACATTACGCCTTCCACCTCTTCATTATACTGACACTATCAAAGCATTTTCAACATAACCCAATCTATTTATCTTAAGTTAGAAGGTATATGACAACTAAATAATTATTTTTTAATACAATTCTAATCAATAGGTACTAAATGCATATATTACATATAATGGATATTAATAAATTATAACTAAATTAATATTGATGATTGAAAACACATTACAACACAGTATAGATAAGTCGAAATTTTCTATGGAGTATCCACTAAAGTAAATTACTTATAATCATTATATTATATATTATATTAATATTACTTATAGAATCATATGAAAATCTTTCCGGAAATTATTTAAAAAAATGTAATCAATACTAAATGTTAATAAATTATAACTAATGATGTTGGAAAAACACATTACAACACAGTAAAGATTAGACGATTTTATTTACTTAATTTAAAAAAAAAGATACATTTTCAATATTCAATCATTTTTAATTTGTAGTGAATATTCGATATAAATGACATATTATCATTGCTTAAAAAGATTGTATCAAGCGCGTTGAAAATGTATTATAAAGATTTATATTTCGTAAAAAGTTTTATGGTGATTGTTCAGAAAGCAATTATAATAGTGAAATTCTAGATAATATACAGGATAGACTTAAAATAACTGAGAATATTTTAAGTGTTTTTTTATTAATTAATTTTAAAAAATAATTAATAATGTTTGTTACGTATAACAAACACAGTAAATACACGTAACAGCCACTATTGAGTACTTCAGAGAAACAGTTGATTTTAAGCAACAATATATACACACATATTTTCAATTAATAAAAATTTGTTTAAAAAAAATATATTTAATTATTCTTACGATACCGTACCACCCCCAAAAATATTCTCGGTTATTTCAAGTCTATCCTGTATAATTAATTATCTAAATTATTTGAAACATTGTCAAAATATTGTGATCCCTTTCCCAAACTGGTCGTACGGATTGATGATATTCACACGTATTTTTTGCTCTTGATCGAAGTAATTATTTAATAATATAATACACACAGCGATGATGTTCACATATAAGGCAATAACGGTATTTGATATTTGTGAGGGCCACGTTAAGCGATCGTTTGAACCCCTTTAATAAGAGCCGATCTTGAAGGCTATAATTTGCGATAGGTAAACCACACGGCATTCTCGCCCTGGGGGAAACATATTTAAATAAATATATTTATAAGACCCCCTCACATATAAGAGTATTGTGGAGGATCTTCCTGGCGGTGAGAACTTCGACTTCCTGATGCAGCAAATTGCAACCGTTCTAAGATTGAAGGATACGACACTCGATTGCAAAGTGGACTTAAATAATCACAGTCTTTCCACTGAGCTATTTCTCCATTATTCTACTTTACGATGAACGATGGATTCAAATACAAGTGTTCGAGATATTATTTTAATAAAACAATACGTACCTACTTATAAATCCATCATCAAATAAAAAAAAAAATTAAAAAAATCGACAATATTCAGATGATTTCCATTTATTATAGTAGTTATTAAAATTAAGTATTACAAGAAGTTAAAATGAAAAAAACACATTTTTGTGTTTAGTAGAATAATATTCTTTATAGACTTGCATAATCCTATTTTTTAAAATCATTAACAATATTTTAAGCATCATAACCTTTACTTTATATAAATTAAATACTTTATATACTTTACATAAAAGTACTGACAAATGTCCATCATTGGCGAACTTCATTAGGCAGGTAGAACCGCATAAATAAATAAATAAAAATATTTTTTTTTTAATAAAAAGGGTAAGTAAGTAAATTATATTAAAAAATATATGATTAATAATGCGGATATATTATTATGTAATTTTTAAATATATGAATGTAGGTTGGTAGCTTCATATTATATAATTTAAATATAAATTAATATTCACTCTTTATATCTATTTTGTTTTTGTATTTAATTCGATTAAATTACTATCCAGTAGTTATTTTTGTCAAAAAGGGTGTTTGCTATTTATGTACTTATATTAAATGATAAGTGTACTTTAAACTATTAAACTAAAAAAAATATATACATAATAAATATTGTATTCAAACAATTGTTATAACTTAATATAATTAATATATTTATATAACATATTTTTTGCAATTTCTTAATCAAAATAACCCACATTTTCACATATTAAAAAAAATAAAAGTCGTCTGGTATCTGTATTGATTATATAGGTTTTTTATTCAACGAATGCCTTAATAGAACGTTTATTTTGTTGAAGCAGGTAATTTACAGTAAAGCGTAATTTGTCATTAATTAATCAATCATAGATTCAATGGAGGCTATTAATCTCTGATAAGATACAGACAATAGCGTATGTCTTATTTAAATTAGTTAGTCGGTGCCAATTAGTTTAATTAGTGGTGAATGTAGGTTGTATACAGAAGACACTTTATGCGTGCTTTCAAGTCGCCGACAGTATTATATTTAATTTGAAAACTATATATTATTATTGAAGGGTTTACTTGTTAACTTTATCGGCATTCCTGGAGGTATTTGGATTTTAGTCTTTTCCACATAGTTATTAAATAATGAATAGAATAAGATTGTGTTGTGCATTTGAAAACACATGTGACAGTGTCAACTGTAAGAGAAGGTGCACATCCTCTCAGATATCATCTGCCGACTTTACTCCATTCCAGGGTTGATGGTGTCAATTATTATCAAAATTATCGTTAAATCTTTGAATTCATTTAGAACAAACAAAACATAACGATAGGGAGATATGCAATAGAGTTTTATGATTTTTTTTGTCAGGATATCAAATGTTCTCAAATGAGCCAAGTATTTCTTTATACGAATCAATCATAATCAAATGTATAATATTATACGCCATCGCTTATTTATTTTTTATGAAATATATCTATTTAATCTACCTATAATTTATTTAATAATTAATACACTTAAAAAAAATATTTTTACCGATGTTTTTATTGAAAATTCTCAATATAACTTGCTAATTCTAATGATGACGCTTTTTTAACAATTGTACTTTAATTTATTTACCTAAGAAAGATTGCTAATTTGCCTATTTATACTGATATCAACTCCTATTTTTGTAAATATTTTATTTTATATTTTATATAATTGTTTTTAGACATACCTACACAGTTCACCAATAGGGTGGCTCTAATCAATATATTATGTATCCTCGATATCCGTACAATCCAATAAATTAAATATTGACGTCGATCGATCTAAAAAAAGCTCAGAAGAGCTTTTTTTATAGATAAAAACTATAGTAACAAAAAAGGTACACAAAAATGAAAAGTACATATATAAAAATAAATAATAGCACATATTATAAAAAATGTTTGTATAAAGTGTATAAATAGAATAAAGTAAGGAAGCAATTATTTATATGTTACTATATAAGGTCGCTCCTACACAAGCCTTTTAAGTGGCAGAATTTGTGGAAAAGAGTTCCCCCAGGTGTGCAAATTCGTTGCAGTCTATTCAGAGAATAATATAAGGGGTAGGAATACTGTGGATAGAAGGGAAATTTTTTGTCGGTAGTTAAGTTTGGGGACTTTGAAGTTAATGTAAGTTATGTAATGATAATCCCAATAATCCGGTCTCTTAATCAGTTCGATTGTTTAATCAGTACTACGCTGGTAATATTTATATTTTATTGGCTACGTGATTAATAGGAAATATGCTATTTTGGGACACCATAATGTGATTTAATTGATATTAATATGAAATGGTAATTGATTGTAAAGCCCTGTGATATATCCAATAAACACGCAGTAGTGTCCATGTGTTAAACAGAACCATGCAATGGATTAATTTGCGGCCCGTCTTTGAAGATACCTTCCCAAGCAATGTTCACTAGAACCTGACCATACTGCCTCTGCTGAATTATAATTAACACGATCCTTTCCCTGAAAAATATACCTTAACCCACACATTAATATTCAAGGATTCACTCCCCGAGGATATTGATAAGCGATCATGCGACCAAACACATTTTGAATTGGATACATTATTGAGATTTGTCAATCGGATCGCCGATTGTGTAATATCCTCATTTTAGTTTTTATGATTTCGACTATGAATTATGGAATTTAGACTTTATTTTAGAAGTCCCAAATACAATCCAATAGAACTCATATTTCTGTAGTAGTAGCTCAAAAAAGGTTAAGAATAGTTCTAGTATCCATCAATTACGATTAAGGCCGAAAACATAATAAATTTATTATGATTTTTATGGAGTTATGAAGATCATATCTTATGCGTACCTTAACATGTAAAATGTATCATTAATAATTTTTAAAAAATATTTATGAAAGCTTAATAATAATTGTAAAAAATCTTACTTGCTATAAATTCTTCGATGCATAGGTTATTGAATTCCAGGATATGAATCAGCTTGCAATTTAAAAATAAACAGATAAATTATTAGAATTATCGATAAACAGGTAAATTTGGACATAATATTAAGATAGTACAGTTAGGTTATTTAGTTAAATTGATTAATTGTTACAGAATAATCTGAGACTGGTTGTTGTATACCTAAAGGCATTGATTGAACTCAATGTCCTCGTGTATCAGACAGACAACAAGCAAACAATCACGGAATTGAACCAAAATGTATTCGTACTGAATGATAGATAGATTTTCGGCATGGACATTATTTGTTGGACGTTGTGAAAAGAGCTATAGTTTACCGTGATGGTTTCACAATGAATTGTGAATATTTTATTGTGATTCAAATGTGGCGATTTAAATTTCCCATGGTTGAGCCAATTCGAAGAGTTTCAGTAGACAGTTGGCCGCCGTAGTGTATGTAAATATGATATTGTTGTCGAGAAGGCAGTGAAAAAATTATGCGCCACTTCGTTGTGGTCCTTTTTTGGCTCGGTGGCCTCTCATACAATATGTATTTATTTACATATGAGATCAACAGTGTATTCTGTGAGCTCACGACAAATTGATCGTTTTATTTGCTACGCCAACCAAGAATGGCCGACCAAGAATTCCACCATACAAACAGTGGATGTACCAGAAAAATAAACACTTCTTGTGTCCCTCTTTACCACCTTAACTATTAACAGACACTATTACAAATAGCTAATCCTTCGAAAATCAACCCTGTTATTATGCATCTTGGAAAATTCTAACCTAACATGAAAAAAATCGTTTAAATCTTATGTGTTTTTTTTAAAAATAAATTAAGGCGTTCAAAATCAAATACTCCCAAATTCATTTTTTTTCAAAATTGTTTAGAAATATTTTTTTAAAGAAATTTCACAATATAAAAAAACTTTGTGGAAATTACCTGTTATTTTGTATAAGCTCCTCGATAAATCTTTGTTTTGAAATATGTGTTTTTTCAAACATACACATTATATTTAAAAAAAAAATAGACCAATACCAATCATAATTAATAATACATACATCATTTTATAATCCATTTCAAACAATTTATTTTATGACCTAAAATACATCTTTACAAAGATTGAGAGAATTAAGGCGTTTAGAATCAAGTACTCCCAAATTCAGATTTCATTTTTTTCAATATGCTTTAAAGATATTTTTTGTAGTAATTTCCAGAATATTTTATTTTATTAATTTATTTATTGTATTTATTGTATTATATATTTAATGCTTTGTAGAATTTATTAAAAATAATTGTCTTTGATATTGAATTTTACCAAGAAGTATCGATCGACTATCAAAAAATATTGGTTGTAATGGAATCTCTTAAACCTTACTTTTTATGTTCGATTATCAAAATATCGTAAATTCATTTGATTGTGCTGCATTTTGATGATTTCAAAGAAGAAAAACGTGTGTACGTTAAGATACGATTTTAATGATATATACGATTTTAATGATTCGAACGACATTTGAGAGCTTCTAATACTAAAAAGCCTCAATAATTTAATTTTTGTGTGAGATATCTTGAAACTATAGTTTTATTTTCATAAATGATTAAAATTAATCAACTTAAGCATTTCTCTTCGATTTGATACTGTTTTGTGAAAAATCAAATCAAAAACAAATTTTTATAAAAAAAATTCATTTTTGTGTCCAGTTAAGTACGTTGATTATACTATATTATGTTTTGTATATAGGAAAATGAGATAAATTATGATCACTAATAGATTGTCTCAGCTATATTGTTTATGAGATATTGTACCGATTATATAAATTATATATTTTATGAAATAATGTGAGGTCGATGTAGTGAACAGTGGTAAAAACATTCAAATGTTGTCATCAAAATTCTGTAGGACCTCCCGAAGCCCACACAAAAGGATGACAAATTACAACCGCCCCACATATTTATGCCACAGCCATATTTAGACAACACCAATGGAAAAAGGACATCACGAGAAAAAAGGAATCAATACCAATGTCGACATAAAACCACTGCCACAACACTAACTTCAATAACTCTACAACGAGACGAGTCATATTCGAAGAATCGACTCAATTTAGAATGTTAATCTATCAATAGGAGCGTATTTATTAATACCTTATTCAAAGCCTTAAAAATCAAAGAAAAGAGACTCAAGTCTAAAATAACATTCACATAGTATTTTACAATATAAATATAAAAAAAATCGCTGGTTGAAAGAAAAGACTGTCGTATCTTAATAGCATTTATATGTGTAATAAATTAAAATATGAAGTGCATAATATTTTTTTTATTATGAGTTAACTTGACATAAAATAACATTAAAAAATTATTTATCAATAAATATTTAAAAATATTATTTTACTAATTATTTTATTAAAAATATCTTTATGAATTTAATTAATTTAAAGTGCTTGCTTTAAATTAACTGATATTTATTTATTTATAATCACATATGCCTTATTAAGGCATTTAAAAAACTATTGTACAAAATAGATGAGTAAGAAGATTGCATATTGAATTAAAAGAAAAGATGTTTCAATATATCAGTGATGAAAATAAAATATTTGATTATGATTCAACGATCCAGAGTGACATTTACTAAACAAAAATATCCAAATCGACCTCATAAAAATTTCCTGATCTAACATCTCTGTAGATCAGAGAATATATGAAAATCAGTTTCATCAGTACTAAATCGTTAAAGATTCACCATAATTTTCGTACGTGTGATAGAGAAATGTAGGGGCATTCTAAACAGAAGTGTAAAGCACGCAGATATTTGTTGATTCGTTTCTCGTGTTGGGTTTATGGCGAGTTTGAGATTTGTGATTTTTATCTTCTGGGCCTTCCTTGGCATCTTCACAATTTCAAAATTGTTGATTTTACGCGATGTGTCCCTTACACAGAGAAAACATCTTAAGAATGCAACAGCAGCAACTAAATAACAACACTATATATAGCCCAATGCAAAACAACATCAAGACCAAAACCAACAGAGGAAGAAAGAGAGGCGCTTACCATATCTGAGACCTTAAAACTGATAAATAATTAGTTAATAATGCAGTTAATAACCCGTTAACCAATGTAGGTTACTTAATATTCACGAGTTTTATTCAGAAACGCAATCATTAAAAAAAGGAATTATTCATAACGTTCTAAATATTAGGTATTAATAACAAGACACTTGATCTTCCTTCTAACATCTATTAAATTTGACTATATTTTCATGCAATTTCATTTCATGTCAGTTTCGCATATGTAAAGCTAGAAACTGATATAATTTATCAGGAAATTTATGTAATACTTTGTAGTTAAACTATTACAAATATGGAGTGTTTGTCATGGTATTGAGAAATCCTGAAAGCCATTAGAAAATATTTCGTTTTTCTCATCGAGAACTAGTACGAGAATATTGTAGAACTATAAATTGATATATGTTATTAAAAGAAGGAGGATGGGTTCATCTATCCTATTTGCAAAGCAATTAAAAAAAAACATTCCCTGAAAATGTTTTAAAAAAGCATTTTATATTCATAACAATACAAATTTTATCTCAAACAGATCTAAAGTAATATAATATATCATAATCTTAGCAAAAGGTCTTTGACGTTGTAATGAATATATAACTATACGTTTAGGAAACTTACAGGCAATATCTTCCCCGATCATTCTCTTAAAATGTGTATAATTATGAGTGGGCCAAAGTTGAAAAAGTATATATTAAATGTAATATAAAGAGATGATCTGACATTTGAACAGTGCCGTCGCCGAGTCGTGTTCTGACCAAAGCACGACTTTCTTCCAGATTCGTATCAATGTTTGAAATACGCCTTTTCTCGTCGTTTTGTGGGAAACCACTACTCAATACTATTTATGCAATGATTTGCTCTCAATCGTGCCTCTCGTAATTCATCTCTTAATATTTTATCACACTTTGAAGGCTGTCCTGTTTAAGCGATGTCGATAGAAACCTTTAACATTTTGCATATTTATCAAAGGGTAACAATTTTGCCCTTTATTGTAGAAAAATAGGCACCATCTAGGGCTGTATTTTAATTTCTTATAAATCAAAACGATCCACATTTTAAATTTGCTTATTGATTATTTATTTGAACAAGCATTCCTCGATTTGTAGGATTGTTCTAGCATAAGTTTGTTTGCACCAAAGTGGCACTATTAATACACATATGATAAATTGTATTAATCTATTTAAATTATCTATATTATATTGATAATTCCCTAAATTTAAATTTATTATTCTATAGGATATTGTTCAATGGGATATATTTATTCTATAGGATATTGACACTCAGCTTAATTGTATTGTTTTGTTAGAATACTCTGATATTTAAACATTATCATACGAAAAATTTATATTCACGGGAGAATTTGAGGCAAATTTAAGAGACATTAATTTTATTTTATTAATATTATTAGATTGTTTTGTCAAAATTTTATATTATGCTCCAAATCAACTTAGTGCACCCACTTTGTTTGGTGACACTTTTGACAATGATAATGTTGTATGAAAAGAGTTCGAACAAGTTCAGCTATTATAATTAAGATTAGTACTTACCAGTTACCAAAAAAAAATGAAAATTTGTATAGATATTTTTTCCATTAATAATGTAAAAGTAAATAAATCAAATTAAATTTCAGAGCGTTTCACGGTTTCAAAAAATTACGTGAGTCTTATGTTAACATGTAATAAAACCCAAGATCTGACTATCCGATTAAAGGGCTTGATTCTCCTGTAATGTATATTTAATTGAATAAAATATATAAATGATGGATATTATGAGGCTGTAGTGTTTATGTGAAGTGGCGACATGATATATCGTCAGCCACTTGAACAACGTGGACAAGATGGCTGTTTGTTGAACATAACGTGTTTCCAATCAATGTTGTCTTTTTAACATATTCTTACATACAAATAGACAATTTCAGATACAAATACTTTAAAACACAATCGCCCAATAAATTAGCCCCCGATGACAAAACCACGACATACCGCCGAGTTATCAAATATATTTAATTCGGAGCAGTACTAACATTATTATAAAACACTAGGAAATAAATAATAACATAATTTGATGTGAATAAATATTGAACCATAAAATTATTTGACTCGTGTTTATAAGTTTGTTATTCATTAACCATAATTGCCTTGTGAAGTATTTTGAAAGCATGTATTTTTTATTTATATGATTTCTTGGGGTTTTTTACAAATATTGGTAAATTAGACACAACAACTTGTCAGATCATTGTCTATCGATGATCTTAACTATTACTAGTTACAGGTCACCGACTTAATAATCAGTATTTACCTTACAATACAGGAAATCAGAGTAAACCTGGATCAAGACGATGAATCAGGATTTATTAGTATTATTCCCGAAATTCCAGTCGTAATAACCGATCAAACTATTTTTTATTTTTTGACTTGAGTGAGATTTGTAGCCACATGCCTTATCCTCTGATATATTACACTGGTATTAAACAACAATGTTTAAAAATTAATTTGAAATTACTCAACTACATTTAAGACTTCAAATATTACCAGCCAAAAAATGATCTAAATAAATAAACAGTCAAGCGTTATTAAAAAATCCTAAATGCCTATAAGTTCAATTCAATAAAATTCATAATATTTTTTTTTGTATATTTATTATATGTATAGGTTTTTTGAACAGGCATTTATTATCACCTGTTATTAACTAAATTTATTTAGATACCCGTTCAATTAAGTGATTTACTACACCCTATAAATAGTAGGTAATTTACCTTATTTTTAGCGTACATATTAAAAAGTGAAGTGGTTTCAGTAACAGCGTGTAGAAGGCAATGTTTTCAGCGGCCTTCGAATGAAACAAGATTTATTCGAAGTTGATCGTGGAATTATGTCGCCGTCGCATATCCTATAAATAAAATTATATTTTTTATTGTTTGCAACAAAAAGGTTGTCCGAAGATTGTATTATTCCAGGCGTATTCCAGGTTTAAACCATACAAGAGTCCTGGAGATAAAGCCTTTGTTTATAATAAGTCCGTGGTTGTGTCGATAAATAATTGAATATTGGAGAAAATTCATGTCGTTTATATCTTACAATCATATCTCACGCGGTGGTGTTGTATTGTTATTTCTAGACTATTATTCAACTTGCATATTTTATTATATTTATATATACCATGTTAAAACAAATCGTAAGGTAGACTTGTAGGTGAAATAAAAATATGAAAATATATCTGTAATATTTGAAATAACCGCCCTATGTTTAATATTACTTGTTTATTTATATACGCCGCAAGGGGATTTTTGAGAAGGTTTTCACAAATGTTATTTAGACAAAACAACTTGGTAATTCATTGTCTGTCAGTGATCTTAACTATTACTTTATATTAGATGAAACCTGGATTTTATTAATATTATTCCCGATTGGAATTTATTATTTTCCAGTTGTAATAAGCTATTATTTTTAATAAATAATAAGTAATTAAAAATCAAAATCTTACAGTTTTAGAAGTTTTAAAAGGAAATGTGACATTAAAGATACACAGATATGAATCATTAGTCTTCATTAGTCATAGAAAATGGCATGGATTTTGGAAAAGCTCCAAAAAATATACAACAAACGATCCGGTTAAAACATTATTTTATTATTGGCCATTATAATTTCATATATAATTAATAGATTATTTATAAATACATTTAATCATTAATAATTATTTATTTCAAGAAACTAAACATTGGAAAAAGTACCAAATCGAAATAGGTGGAATGATAATATTCATCTATGGAATAGACGGGTATTACACGAGTTAATATGTTGTTGTTTGTTTGAATACGTATAGGATTTTTGGAAATATATTGGATCCTGTGACATTTCAAATAAAATACTTGTAATTAACCAAGTTGCGGCTGGTGATTGTGGTAAAATTAAAACGATGACAAGAAGAACACATTAAAAAGTTGTAAGTACATATAATATTTTAGTTAAAGGACTGTCTCTTCGAGGTCTCCGTGACTGCGAGGCTATTTTTTGCTATAATAAAATTACAAATAAGAACAAAGTGGACGACGCGAGCGATCTTGTCGACATCTCTGAAGATCGTCAACCGATGTCAAGATTATATGTTAAAAAAAAAACACAACGACAGCCATAACTAGTCAAAAGCCATTATCGCTGTGACTTGTTGTTCCTTCTACGTTTGTGTCAGCACATTCCATTTTTATAACATTGCCTTCATTCGATTCAGGAAAGCCATAGACATAACTACACCGCGCTGCAAATTATTTAATAATTTCACTCATCGAGATAAAATATAGGTAATCTTTTTCTCGGTACAAAAGTTTCATTGTCTATAGAAACTACCGGGTTCCGTACCTAGGTATATTATTAGATATAATCTGGAGTTGGTCGATTTGGAAATGGGCTTCCCGCAGAGTCTTAATGTCTTGCATCTGGCCTTACGATTTGTCATGAAAATCACTTACTTATTCTCTATCTTATACAACCACACAAGACCAAATCTTCAAACTTGGTAATGCCTGTCTCCAAACATCTATCATTCTAATTTTCATGTAAATCTGACATTGAATCTCGTTTGAATGGATACAGGAAGTCCTCATGAATTTGTAAGTCAAATAATCTATGTACTCGTATTAGTAGAGCTAGAAAATTCATAACTACAATACGAAATATTGCAACAAACTCAAAAATATTTTATGATAATCAAAGAATATGAGTAGTCGTTGAAAATAGGATAGGTAAAAAAATGTACTGCCAAAATGCACTAAGTCAGAATTTTTTTTTAAATATTCAAAAAGTATAATAAAATAGACGTATTTCTATAATGATATAATATTTGGACAGATAAAAGAAGTTATTACCACATTGTAAAGTTTTCAAATATATAACATAAATTTATAGTTCTGTTAAGACTTTTTTTTCAATTCGCCATTATCTCAAAACTATGAAATATGATGAGTGAATTTTGGCAGTATTCTCTCGATATATAAATAATTTACAATATACAGTACAACTCTAAAAAAACATATATATACAAAGAAACTTATAATACAATCGAATATATCAGAAACACTTTAAGTGCAGATTTAATAAAACTATCCTTTATGTAACATATGTTTATACAATTCAATAAATGTCATTTTGCTAATTTGGGCCTTTTCAATGATATCACATAGGAAAGTGGCTAATGGTTACCTTGATTAGAACTTATTTTACTTAAATGTTAAAATTTTGACTGAGAGTTCATAAACTGGCGCACTTCTTAAAAAGCTAAACCTTACTACCTAAAAACCTAATTAATTCACTTTAAGCTAGATTAACACTGATTCATAAGAAGAAATTACTCTTTGAAATTAAGCTTTGAGGATAATTTTATACCTAATACAAATCCGACAAAGACTCTACAAACAAAAATTTACTACTATAGTCAAAATAATGTATTTGATTGCGACTCAAGCAAATGCGTCTCCTTTAAAGCTCAACCATAATATTCAGCAAATGACTGTGATTATCTTACATACTATTTGATGCTATTCCCATTTCAGATATTATGGAAAAGTGCATGAAACATAGTAGTGCTATCGCAAAAGGTAACTTTTAGGAGGTTCACGTGTCCCAGACTAATTCAATAAGCATATTTAATAAGCCAAGTCATGATAACGACAATCACCACACTTTATCGCCCAACCTAGCTACTACACTTTGTAAAAATAACGAGACCGTTATGCTAATCTAACGGAAACTACTTTAAATCACATCGCCTTTTGCAGTGCCTCCTTTGAACACAATATTAATTATTGCACCCTTGCACATATTTGCATATTCGAATACATCTTCTTGTAAGTACACTTTTATAGTACATTTCGGCTATAAATAAAAAATCAAACATAGGCTTTAATACTAGTATTTGAACTACTGGGTTTTCAAAAAAAAATCATTTTAAAGGATTCAAGACTTGAATCATATCTACTATTAAGAAAAAAAAATAATTATCATATTTTAACATTAATTAAATAGCTCTATTATTATGACGATTCATTTATGGGATATTTTCAGTCGAAATATATTAGATTGACTCTAGAAAAATGTATTTTTAAAGTTTTTAGTACGTAGGCTTTTATTACCTGGGTTATTTGAACTTATAAAATATAATATTTAGTTATACATTTTTTCATGAACGCAGTAAATGGCATACTTTTTGATCATTTATTTGACATAATAATAAAATGCATACCTTATATTTTAATTATATGGCCAAATACTTTTAACAAAAAGTAAAGATGTGTACCCTTATATTTTATCAACATATTATTGTTGATTTACACAATAAATCGTCTTAATTAATATAATGAGTATTTAAACTTACGTTTCCCTTTTAATATTATATATTAATTTTAATTTATATTTTTTTAAATAATAAAATGGTTTGGATTGTGAGGTCTGGTTCTGGTAGCAAAATAAAAAGAATAATTGGACAACCAGAAAGAAACCGGACTGTCTCTAAGATGACACACCATCACTAGAATACCATTTGTTAATCCGGTATATAATAATATTTTATTTCACTATAGAGTAGAGATCATTGGTCGTGTACTATTTATTGAATGGGATTATTAAAAACAAATAAAAATTATATGAGAAGGAAAAATAAATAAATGTAGGTAGTGATTTGATGATTTTTCTATGCTTCTACTAATACGAATTACGAAGATTACTTTATCAACTCAATGTATAATACAAAATTGTTAAATAAAACAGCCGTTAATTAGATATGGGCAGAGGTGAATTTACTTACAGCAAACGGTTATTACAAAATATGATATTATATTTTTCTGTGACCAATCGCAATTGCACTTTGGTATGTATTTCGCTTTTGAAGATTTCAACAACTTTTTTTTTCTCTGTTAACATAAAAAGTAATGCGAAGACCACACTAAACATAATATTCCACAATAAAAAAGGTTGTTCACCACACTCTGCTAGCATAACGTATGTGTGGAGTGGTTTTTGATAAATGCCTTTTGAAGAAGTATGACAGATCTTGTATCTTCGTCTTTAAAATATACGAGAGTCCATTAAAAAGGTGTACGATTTACAAAAGCGGAGCACGGTAGCCAAACAGATCGATATCTTTTTATTTGTTTTAATCGGCTAACATTCATAATACCGAGTCTTATCAAATCGTACGAGGACAATATTTTAATAACACAATCTTAACAAACCACAACCACCTTTAATGACAAACGGACAGGCTGACAAATCACACCGCACAATCAAGGAATATTTATTATTTACACAATTTAACCCAAGATTATAAATTTAAAAAAATCAATTAAATTATCGACGATAGTAAGGTTAGGTTAGGTTATTTATTTATTTGCTTATAAACGCTAAGAAGAGCATTTTTTATAGACAAAACAATAGTAATAAAAAAGGTAAACAAAAATGATAAGTACATATTTAAAACTAAATAATAGTATTATAAACCAGCGTAATATATTATAACAGCTCAGGGGATAAGAAGCGTGGCTACAAATACTGTGGTCATGGCTTCAAATCCCGCTCAAGTCAAGAATTTTTAAATTGATTTGATCGGTTATTACGACTGGGAGATCGGAAATAATATTAATAAAATCCCGATCGATCGTCTCGATCCAGGTTTACTCTGATATCCTGGATTGTGAGATAAATACTGAGGCGATTAAGTCGGGCAGAGCCGCTCTATCGGTGACCTGTGTAACTAGTAATAGTTAAGATCACCGACAGACAATTAACACGTTGTTGTGTATAAAAAACCCTCTCAAAAAAACCCTTTCTCAAAAAATAAAAGCTCCTCAGAGCGTAAATAAATAAAAACAAAATTTAAAAAAACAAAAAAAAAAATATATATATATATATATATATATATATATCTAAAACTAAAAATAATAATTATTATGAGGTCAATAATTTTATAAAGAGATGTTTCAAATGATGAATTTAAATTACGTTTTTGCTTATTATAAAATATTGCTTTATTCATTTAAAATCCCACATTGTCAATATAATCTTTGAATACAAAAAATAATTCTGTTATAAAAGATGTTTTATTTGTTCCCCTTTTAGTTCTATAGACTCCCGGAGGTCCATGGTGAAAAATGCATAGTGATTAACATATAAAACTAGATCATATTCATTTGATAGGCTACTGGTGTTTGTTATGACTTAGGTTTTAATGAGGAACTGTGTAGATAAGAGGCTGTATCTATTGACATCGTTAATAATAAGAGACTGTATGAAATTGATATGTTTATAATGCGATAAAAAAATGAATTAATAACCTGAAACATATATAATTTAATATAATATTTCGATAGACGAAGGTTGTAAATATATAAATGTATATAATTGATGAGTGGCCATTAGGAGGAGTGGGCTTCGGTCGATAAATCTCATAAGTATTCGGCTACCGGATTCGTTAAGACAGCGCAATGAATGCGTCGTCAGAGCAATGCCTTATCTGAGTTTTTAAAGTGACACTCGAATAATGAGAAAGCATTGTATGAGCTAATCATGGACAAAGGAACACGACGCCATGATCAATGACAAGAGATATTCATCGACGTAGACCTGTCATATTTCCAACCGCCTTGGACATGGAAAAAAAGCCTCTGCTTTCGCGTGGACCATTTTATTATAATAATCAGATAACGTCTATATACATATACATAAAAAGGTTACAATGGTCACAAACTACCCCCGCATTTATCGTAACAAATTTAATATCATCGTTATTACTTCAATAGGACATACTATATATTTTACCATCACGATCTGGAACGATTTAAAGATTTTTCACATTTTTAACAAGCGCCCTATATAAAGACAATTTTGGTGCATAATTTCATTTCCCTGTAAGAGCAATCTATTCATTTTATTTTTGAGTTTGATTTTCTATTTGACGTGACAGTTTTTATATCAGTGTAAAAGTGGTGTGACCCCAAACTACTTATTATGAGATAATGACGAGTTATAAATTGTTTTTTTAACCTTGTTTCTTTCGTGAACATTATTTTAACTGTTTTTAATTAACTTTATAAAAATAACCTCTATATATAAATATATATATATATATATCTGTGAACTTCTTTAATATTGTAAAGAACATATCTTACACCAGTAACGTAACCAACGTAAATTGTGGGTTACACCACTTTTGCTTTGACAAGTTTGTAAAAAAAAGACATAGAAGAGAAAACAATAATAATATAATGAGAATAACAATAAGGTAACATGACATGTATTAATATCCCATAACAATTAATGTTGGAAATATACATCTATTTATTATTAAATCTCTCGATACAGAGAGGAAAATTGTGTTGAGTGAAATTTTTAATATAATATTATAAGATTAAATGTATAACTTTTGAAGGAGGATTTTTTACTAGATACAGTGGTACCTCGACATACGAATATTTTGAGATACGACAAATAATATTCGAGAATTTCTACCTCGACATTTGAGATACGAATTTTTATGCGCGATAATTTTATAGATGCTCGCTAATTTTTATAGAAGGTCACTACTAGGATTTCGCGCCAGAATTTTGTATATGTAAAAATCAATAAATATTTATTATGTGCGTTATTAATAGTATTTTTATTTTAACCTCAAATTATCCGCCTCCCAATTAACCATTGCCTATTTTACAAAATGTACGTAAACATTTTTTTTATTAAAAAACACGTGGAATATTAGAACAACTATTTTTTTTGCTAGGATTCTTTGGAGGGGCTGGAACGGATTAATGGCAGTTTGTATGGAATTGTATAGGAAAAATTGCTTTAAGATACGACGATGATCCCGGACCGAATTAAATTCGTATCTCGAGGTACCACTGTATATTTATTTGGTTGGATTTGTGTGAATTTAATTTATATAACTTGTTAAAAAGTATGTTGTAGCAAATTTAGTAATCGCCTCATTACTAAGTAAGAGTAAAACCTTAAAAAATATAATTTCTTACAATAGAAGCACCTTTTTTGGGCACCATAATCACATATTGTCTATGTTGAATTGCTATTTTTTATATTAAAAATTAATATTATGTTTTGGTATGGTTCTTGAGTTTCCTTAAAAAGCTGGTTATTAAATATGGTGGTTATTATTTTCACCCTTTAGCGTAGTTTCAGCGAGCGACCGCGATGAACCGGACTCGATATGAATCTTAGACCCCGTCCTGGCGGTGTATATCGTATTTACCATATCGACTATAGTACAATAATAATAATAAGTAGTGTAGTTGGATTCCTTAGGAGATATGACGTCGCAAGGTTATCACTTGGCAGCAGGTGGCCAACACAACCAGCTTCCGAACAATGATAAAGCGGGCATCTGAATTTTTAGAAATGTATTTCTCAAGCCACCAAACACTGTAGGGGGTCCACATTTATTATTATTATAACCACTGTATTTGTGTATAAAACTCTCTATAATAATGACCCTTCCTACTGTTTCGGACGGTGAAAATGTCCTCCCGGTAATCGATTCAATTAGTCAAATATTATACTTGAATGGAAGCTGCTTTTAAAAACGCGTCAATGAATATGTTTTTTTTATTACATTATTAACTCAGTTTCTGAATGTTGCATGTACATATATACAGGGTGGATTGAGAATATTTTAGGGAGTGGTAGGGTATCGTAAGAATAATCGAAAAAAAATGTATGTAAATTTATATATTTTTAATATTAAAAATAATTAATAATATTAATTAAGTATAACAGACACAATATACCCGTAACAGTCATTACTGAGTACTTCAGAGAAATAGTTGATCCCAAGATGGTGGCCCAAACTCGATTCCAATAGCACTATTAATTTTATTAATTATAATTTTTATGTAAAGTATTCTAACGATACCCTACCACACTCTAAAATATTCTCAGTTATTTCAAGTCCACCCTGTATATATTATTATATACTTTGTTAATTAACATTTAGTTTAAATTCAGCCTGTATATATACAGCAATTACTACATTTTTTATGATTTTTTTTTGCAGTCGAAACAAAAAAACAGTTTGAACCGAATGATGACTTTTTTACTAAACCAAATTGTTTAACTATTCTGAAAATATAATATCACTATATTCACATATATTATAGAAAATTGTAACAATTTATCTTAAATTATTACTAGCGGTTTTGATTTTTGATAGAATAAACTTGTTAATTGGTTTGTTTCAATATACAATGCCGTTTTATATGTAGTTTTAATAGAGTGTGATCATCGTAAAAAGACAGTTTTCAATACAATAAATCTGGTGATATTCTCACGGAGAATAATATTGAATACGACACAAAGTCCAAGGATCCATAGCTGGACTTCCCGCAGGGTCTGGACTCCACAGGGAGTCACATTATTTATGCCATAGCCTAATGATGCTGAAAATTGGTATTTTATATACTTCGTCACTTCTGGTTTTGTTTGGCTTCTTATTTAATCAATCATCGGCCACTTCATTCATAATAATATGAATGTATTATATTATATCGCATACAATACGGAATCAATCGTCGTATACTTAGTGCTTAGTAAAAGGTTATTAGTGTTTTAATTAAAGTGTTGTTAGCAGGTGAGAGGAGGTAGTGGCAATTGATATATTAGAGTCCGTTTAAGAGTTGTCCGTGTTGTTAAGAATTGATGATGGTGATGTTGTTAGGCTGCTTCGGAGGCACCTTAAATTGTGTACCTTATAAATTTGAATCCAACAGCTGCTTGTTACTTATATTAATGATCATCATAATCATTCCTTTGCCACCCTTCATTATTTTGAATTTTATGTTGCCGTTTTGGCATCAGAAAATATCAACGCCAGTAAAATGCTATATTGATTTTCTCCGAAATGTGTGGGAAAGTAATCTTTAGTTTGTATTTATAAAAAGACTTTAACAGACTACATTCCTTAGTCACACATAATTGTCAGAAATTTATAATATATTTAATTTATAATTTATTAGCATTATTGTTGGAAAAGGAACGGTATGTAAGTGTATGGCCAATAACAGTGGATCAAATCACTGGTTGTCAACAAGGTCCTCAATAACACTACGTCAAGCCCGAATCACCACCACCTTCAGGTCCAAGTTCAACATCAACCATCACCATTGTTATCATCAGATGCCTTTTAAGATACGTCACTTATAAGACTAAATTATTATTAAATAAAAATGTTTATAATTGCTTGAAAAATCACGAATCATAGTCATTAGTCATTATATATCAATGGCATATTTTCACAATGTAGTAATTTTAGGCCATCACGCTGGTTTTATTTATTTATTTTTTATACACAATGTGTTAATTCATTTGGTGATCTTAACTATTACTAGTTACACAGGTCATCAACAGAGAGGCTCTGCTCAACTTAATAATTGCCTCAGTATTTACCTTACAAACCAGAAAATATGAGTAAACCAGGATTAACGATTTTTTTTTAAATATTTATTTATGTATTTATTAGATTTACGCCTTTTATGGCAATAGTTTTATAAAATATTTTAATAATGATTACAAATGAAAAGAGAGAACATTAGTTGACATACTAAGAAGAACAAGAGAAAAAAACAAGAATATTATATTATTCCCGATTGCTCAGTCATAATAACTGAACAAATCTTTATTTTACTTGAGTAGGATATGAACCTATGACCACAGTATTTATAGCTACGTCCCTTATTCCCCGAGATTTTAGTAAAATAATTTAAATAAATGTACATCTCTTCGTGTTATGCTTTTTTGTATGTGATTTTTTAATTACCAGCAACACATTTCGTGTAAGTTAAAATTTGATTATTTTTACAGTACCGGCAATATTTAAAAAGTTTTTTTAATACTTTGCTACTATTTTGAGCTTCAATCGCAAATATTGCCTAAACTTCTAATCTATCAATCAGAAGGCGATATTATACCTTTTTTATTAGTTAAATTTTACTTTACTATAAATGCGTTTTACACTTAATTTATTAGTGATATAAGTTTTTAGATTTGTTATACAGCGTTGTATGAGGTAATGTGTTAATCAAGTGATATTTACATTAGGCAGTGTCTTGTGGTTGGTGTATAAGTCCTGTTCTGGGAAATGTTAAGTACATTCCCTCACGAAGACTCACAGTTCCTGGAAAAGGGATATGGAGATCCTTGAGGCCACCGTCCTGTCCTATGTAAGCTTTTCCACAATTCACGTATTATTTTTATTGGAGCAACTAAAGAAAGTCCCTCCACAACTCTCATACAAGTATTCTTTCTCAGAATCAAAATACGTTACGTGCACCGCAGCCTTCAGATTACACACATGAGATAAACCAGCCAAGAACATACATTCAGTATACTCTCAATATTATAACAACACCTATAGATAATGCATGCATAAATACAGGAATAATATTACTAGTTACCAATGTAGAAATAAGGAAGACTTTCTTTGAAGTAAGTCATCAAATTTACAAGTTTGAAATCAATCACAAATTAATAAATAAAAGCCTTTTTGAATCTTCACCAAATTCAACCTGACATACAAAATAAAGCTTTCGATTTACAAATAAAAAAAATATTTATTTTACATAATTCAGCTTCACTGATTAACCAATTACTCGTACATGAATTATGCTTACAATTCATTTCGCCCGAAGACCTGTGTCCATTAAACGTTGAAAATTTTACTTCCACTAAAAAATAACAAGCCAAAAAATTGAGATTTAAGAGCCCTTGACGATATATTGAGAAATTTATTTGTTTATAATTCTCAAGTTATGATAATTATTAACACAACGACATTCTCAATATAAAAACAAAGTTGATTGATATAATTTCTCTACGTGAAGTAAATATACCTGAATGGACGTGGAAATATTTCTGACAATCCTTACCTGTCATAAAATGAGACATTAATTCAATAAAAGATGATATTTGTTAGCTTGATTGACTCACAACATACATTTTCTCATGATGACTTAACTTCACACGGAAGATTTCCTTCATACACAACACATTGTATTGTGCAATGTGTCTTTAATCAGATCGGACTCTTTTTGAATAATCTATAAAAGAACCTCCCACATTTGTTAAAGCCACGCCTTATTTTCACAGCTTTTCACAATTTTCCCATAGGACACAATAGAGATGTTTTGTAAAAGCAACACATATGTATACACCATGCAAACAGTGTTGTAAATCAACAAATACTCCATTCAAACACAGATGAAATTTGTGAAAGGATATATATATTTTTTTAACTGATACCTAATCATCTGATTGACCTTATTTTACTGAATTTATTTATTCATTACTTTAATTAATATATTAGGACGCCTTAAAATGTATGTTTTATTAATTAGAAAAGCCGCTTGCTTTGTAATAATATTTATTATAATGAGTCTGCGGCATTATAATAAATAAGTTTAACATCGCAGTTAAATTAACCTATCAATTAAGCATTGTATCTTCCCGTATAAGGTATATGGAGTAGACTAGACAATAGTGAAATAAGTAACTCAACATGGAGGCATTGTATCTAACCTAACCATAATACAATATATGATGGCATGTCATAGTCAAATCAGATCGATTCCTGTTATATCCAATACTCCATAAAGACAACTCTCCTTATCGAAACAATCATCTCCGATACAGAGTTGCAATATTCCAAATATCCACTCAATCCACACTGAACCCAATATGATAAAATCTCATTGTTCATAGAAATAGGTATGTATTTTGATGAGTAGGTACTATTTAAACAGATCATTCAGAAGCAGGTAGTCATTATGATATCTGACAGCTAAACCTTTTACAATCATATCTTTTGTAGAACAAATCCATTCATAATAAACAATACAGAAATGAATTCTTCTGTAGATTATCTGGCTATCATTGAATGTATTTATATTGATATTAAAAATAAGTCAGTAAGAAATTCAGATTATGTGATTCAATACGACTATATAGATAGTGTTTTTGGTAATCTTCACAGTGTAAATACATTCAACTCCTGAATAGTAATAATTAAATTCATTTTTTATATGAAAACAAGCTTAAGTTTGGACATTGAATATTACTGGGTTTTTATAGCTGCAATTCCATACCGTGAAAATGCATATATATAAATAAATAATAGCATATTTAAATAAATATATCTTCACGAATGACTCCTCAATCCAATAACAGACGGATTATTTATTTTTATCGACAAAATATAAAATCTAGCAATACATAAAAGCCATTCATTTGGCAGTATATTGAGGAAGGAGTCACGCTGTCGTGTCGGTAGGAAGCGAATGTCATTTTTTTATATCAGAATTAAACATACAAGAAGCGGTCTAAAAACATCATCACGTAGTCGAATGAGGCATCTAAAAAATTAAAACAGTCAGTGGATACGCGTATAAAAAATGTCCTATTCACATATTCATAACTGGTGAGTTTCCCACAGATTCGGGCCCACACGAAATATTCGGTCACAAGATGGATGCGGGGGTCCACGAGCTTGACACCGGGAATTCTACCCCAGGTCCGTGTGACTTCGAAGCCTCGATACCATACAATAATAAAAAACACCATAAGCATAATATACATGCACGAGTATGTGAAAGCCTTCTGTTCCAGCTTTCGAGGTTCTTGTAAATTTTATGAGGCACGACGACATTGACTGAACGCATCCGTCGCAAATCCAATTGTTCGATACTCACCAATAACATTCATAAAATCTGATCAGCTAATTAATCCATAACAATAATAAAATTTGTAGGAGTGGCTCGAAAACGAACGTTTGACAGTTAAAAAGTTCAAATTACTTTATAGAAGACAAAATTATGAATATATTATGTATAAACATAAGATATCGCATGCGTGGCTAAATGCCTTTTTAGTTCAAGTGAATCAAGTGGCCAAAAACATCAGTTACCTGGCAAACATTATACTGTAAACATCTCTCTTCATATCTTCAGTTATATTTCACAGTAAAATGGGTAAATGCATTGTTACTACATGTAATATGGACTCAAACATACACTCAAATACATCTAGGCTCAGTTTTTACCCAATACTACTTCTTTAACATATTTAATATATTATTACGTTTTAATCGCCAGAGTATTGTCACAACCACTCTCAGGGGTCACTAGAAATGTTTTGAGTGAGGGAGACACACTTATGCGTTTATCGAATAGGAGAGAAGAGTGCAACACGAATTATTTATATGCAATGCGATATCTAATGTTTATCTATGGAATATTATAAAGGTGGCTTGTTAATTAAATTAGTGATTTAGTGAAGATCAGTTACTTTTTATTAATTTTATGTGCTAAAATACGAATGTAGGTATGTATCTTTGAAAATGATTAACTATTTATTTGGGATATAGTTTTTGATTTAATTCTTTTAAATAAATAATTCCACCTTATCCCAACCAAATAAAAAAACATAGATATAATCTTCGGTGTTGTTTTCGAAATTTAAAAAATTAAAAATATTCTTTAGAATTTCACTATTCATTAGTTTTTAAACTAGTGAATAGTGAAATGTTGATGTTTTATCTACAAAAACTGAATAGATATTTTCTTATAGATATTATAAGTGATGTTAGTATATTTTTTTATTATTATTAGTGGTCAAAAGTATTGTTAGTAAGGCGACGTGGTCACAGCGAAAAAGAAGCACGTGGAAAGACTGTCCCCATACATTTTGTTTCAAACACACGACAATAATAAATTCAGTGAATCGACCAGGTGTATAAGGTCAACACGGTGAACCAAGAATATGGCTTATAAGACCTTCTTCCACTGAACGACGTGACCATTAAAGAAACATTTTAAATGGTTAACAGTATGTTTGTTGTTGCAGCTACAGCCAGCAAGATTTCTGGGAATCTCTGTACTACGGTTGTCCTCCCGATTGTTACAGTCAAACCTCCAATATCATATTAATTTCATTTAAAACTTAATAATTTCACTACCAATATACTAAGCTTTTGATTATTCAATATTTTCTTAAGATTAATACGATCAAAACTAGATTAATATGAACTAAGGTTCTCACATAAGCTTTCTTCGCATGATCCTATCTAAGGACGTGATCTAGATCCAAAATATAATAATAACCTAAATTTATTATTTTAATTCGAGACATTTTTAATATTAACATATATTATATGGTTTATATACTCCAGGGGGATTTTTAATAGTTGTTATAATTTGGTTTAATTTGTTAATACACAACGTATTAAATTGATGTCGGTGGTCTTAACTATTACTAGTTACACAGGTCACCGACTTATTAATCGCCTCAGTATTTACCTTACAATCTATGAAATTAGAGTAAATCTGGATAGAGACCACGGCTCGAGATTTTATTAAAATTATTCCTGATTTTTTAGGCACAATAATGATATTTTTAAATTAAAATTACTTGGATTTTGTCAGTAACATTGTGGTTATAGATGCACGCGCGTGTAGCTATGGTGAGATGCAGTAGTTATTCAGTACATATACACGGTCCTTTACTATATGCCCATCTTATATAATATAAACCATTATACTAAAGCCTTCATATCTTAAATTATATTTCCGGACCATAATAACTCGATTATAATAAAGCACTATCAATAAACATGATATGAGTCATACATTAGTATAGCCAAAACGGACATCTGTTATATATTTTTTAATCCATACATAAAACTGCAAAGTTGTATCGTTATACGACTGCTTTTACTAATTATCTATCGTAATTATAATTAATAAAATAATATCACGAAATATGAAATTGCGATTTATTAATCTGTTAAAAATATTTGGAGTTTCTATTCAATGAAATAAAACTGCTAATGCTATACATTCACCTAACTTCATTGGTCATCTTCGGCCGAACAAATCATTACATAAAAACATTATATCTATATTATAACAATCGAAACGGGAAATTCCCGACTGGATTTAATGATCCCATTGTAATATATACATAGTATAATGTTAAATAGTCCCCGTGGGGTTAATTAATAGTCAGGCGACTCATTATGAGGTCAACATCAATACAAGACACACCACAATATTATTTGTATCTCTTTATTGAGTACTTCGTTTAATGAGTCTCAACACTTACTAAACCTTATCAATTCAATACAATTTGCCACGAAACCAATGAAACACTAACTATACAACATGTCTTTTATTGATCCTCAAATAATTAAATGTACATTACATTAAATGTAACACAACCACACCTTCATAAATGGTCCAAGTCGGCGAGTTCAATTATTTACTTATTAGGTGATTGACCGCATATATTGACCATAAGTTGTTATTGTTTTTCTCTAATGACAACACATATTCACTCATTAATAAAGGTTCTCAAGCTGTCATTATAAATTATTTTATTATTAAAAAAATATTTTTTTATCCAAAAAAATGCTTGGGCCCGTTTTAGTATATTTTTTTAATAATCGCGCTGGAATTACATAATGGCTAAAAAAATCTTTTAGTTTCAAATGAAAACATGTTGTATTAGCTATATAATTATTTTTTGAGAAAATCTTTCAATAAATATTTATTTCGGCTTTAGTAATCTAAATCACAGATGTGAAAAATTTACACGTAACACATTTAATAAATTAGATTAGACTATGAGTATTTACCTAATACACATGTTTTATCATCTTCTTTTTTATTTTTAAACCATAGTAACTCATTATTAAAGTGGTTGCAATGTACGTAAGTGAATAAATAAATCTCTCTTTTTAATAAAATATCGCCACGAATGTTAATTCACCTTTTTAATTTCACAAATGCCTAATTTTAACCCTATTCATTTATATGAATATTATTTTATTGCTAATAAATAATATAAATATGTAATTTGAATTAAATGACTACAATATAATATGTGATGTAAGTTTCTCGCTATAATTATTATTATTACAAGAATAAAAAAAATACTAGGTTACTAAAAAAATATTCTTAACAGTTTTAGCTAACTACACATACAAAAAAATCTAAAAGTTTCTGAATCATATTATTCTTGTGTCAAGAATTTAAAAAAAATCGTTTGGGGTAGGTATATGACAAAATATAAAGTATTGGTTAGTGTTTAGACTGTTGGTTATTAAATTACCTCTTATTTATTATTAATATTTCTGCATTAAAAGATTTCTTATCACTGTAATAGTTATATAGGGTCGAAATACAATAAAGAAGAATTCGAATAGCATTAAATCAAGAATAGTTATTAAATTACTCGTATGAATAAAGGTTTATCGGTTTACAATTACACGAGAGGCTATGAAAAGTGAGAGATGTGGTATAAATATCTTCACACGTGGGATTGAGACGTCTCTTATAATTTACACGTAACCTAACACCGCGAAAAACAAAACTCTGGGACTTGGCTTGTTTTTCCACTGGTGACACCCGCTTGATTTAAGGCATCCACTATGTGATATATGTGGAGTCTCCTTCACTAACTCTTGACACCAACAATACTAAATAATTAATATTATATCAGTAGCTGCACGACCTATTAAATATAACAAGTGTGTATTCATTAATGATATTAATATTTAATTTGTTGACAGTGTTGACTTCATGATGGAATTCCATAATTTAAAGAAACGTGTTATTTGTAATTTCCACAGTAATTTTAAATTAATTCATCATCATCATAAGCACCCCAGTTCAGTGATGAACCAAGGCTTCCCGCACCAGCATCTTCCACTTAATGCTCCTCCTGTTATTAATTCCTAAACTCCTAACTACCTTATAGAACTCGTCCGCCCACCTTAGCCTAGGTCTACCCTGCCTTCTCTTACCCACAGGCTTGCTGGATAGTATTTCCGATACTATCCCTCCTGCTCTTTAACCCAACCTAATGTTAAAGCCCTAATAAACTGCACTACGTTCACGCTCTTATATAATGAGTAAATCTCATCGTTCCGTCTAATTCTAAATAGTCCCGGTGCCTCCTGAACAGGACCCAAGATCCTTCTAAAAATCTTCCGCTCGAACCTAAGTAGCCTATCCTCTTCAGCTTAAATTAATAAAAAACAGTAATTAAAATTATTGTGGAAATTACAAATAACGTATTTAATTAATGATTACAGCATTGTGCTACCAATAAATCCATGGATCAAATCCCGTTGAACGAACGAGACTGACAATATGTAGATTTACAATGTATGTAGTTATAATACATAGTTTTTTTAACTAATACGAGCAAATCTATAAATTTCATTTAGTAATGGACCAAGCTTGCGAATGTATTAATTACTAACCCAAAATGTCATATTTTCGTTCTAAATCAGTATTAGTATTAAAATTCATTTATATTGTGAGAAAACGCTTATTAGATTAAATACACATATATGAAAAATAATGTATAATAATATATAAATGTAATTAATTTATTTAAGAGTGATTGATTGTTTAGTAATCATCATATTGTATATTAGTTTAATGAAATGTGGATTGTTGTTATTAGATAACAATGAAGCATTGGCAATCCCATTAAGTTTTTCACTTTATGAACCTCAAAGTGTTTTGTAAGAATCACGATGACGATGGCCGAGAACAAATGAGGTTGTAGCAGCATGAGGCCACATTTCATCCATCAATCCATCCTCTTTAGCATCTCCCAACTGACACTTTTTATCAGAACTAAATTGCGCACAGTTCGTAGCAAGAGTATCATAGGAAGTGTGCAATGTATATCCCTTGTCTCTCGTATTATTTTCAATGATCCAATTTGACAATATTCTGATGTCAAAATGGATGGTGTTTGACAAATGAGTGTGCATTGAAAGCGTAATGGTTGACACACCACAATGAGGTGAGCTCCTTGTGGGGAAAATTCCCCATTGAATTGATTAGGATCAGTCTCCAAGACCATCCAGCCAATATATTCACCTAGTGAGCTCTGTGCATAATAAGCCTTTCAATTATCTATACACTCAATGTTGAGCTTATAATTTAACAACTAAGTATATGTACGGGGAACGGACGATGACCTGCCGATGATTTTCTCAAAGAAAAACAGATGATTTATACATACAAATGGCGTGGCCACAAATACTGTGGTCATGTGTTCAAATCCCACTCAAGTAAAAAAAAAAATATTTGATCGGTTATTGCGACCGGGAATAATATTAATAAAATCCTGGTCCATCGTTGTGATCCTGGTTTACTCTGATTTTTTGTATTGTAAAGTAAATACTGATTATTAAGTCGGTGACCTGTGTAATTAGTAATAGTTAAGATCACCGCGTTAATTATAATTAATGCGTTATTGTGTCTAAAAAACAAAAATTGTAAAAACCTTCTCAAAAAGCACCTCGAGGCGTATTTAAATTAATAAATGTATTTTTATAAAATCACTTCAGTTGAGTTGTATTTATACACCTCAGGGGATGGAATATTTATATAATATGATTTGAATATGTGCAATTATATGTTTAATTATTACAGTTACACTGGGTCACCAATATTACGGTATGTGTCGAATTTGCGTGCTGTAAATTAACATGCATCAATAGAGTTAGTAGTTTAGAATAAGAAAAAAAAATCACTTATTTTTATTACCCATAAAAAGTGAATGAATCATTCGGAATCCGAATATAAAGACCTAATTCAGCTTCTGGATATTAAATGGCTAAGGATTTACAAGAGGTAACAAGTAATTATAATGAAGGTATGTAATATACAGGTGAATTTTGTTATATACGTGAAAAAAATATATCTTTTACATGTTTAACTAATTCCACAGTTTTGGCAACCACATTTATTTTCTTTCCCCTTAAAATAATGTAATTGCAAAATAAAAAATCTCCTCAAGTTGTGATATCACACATGTAATTATTTTTATTAATACCTATTGATTATAAAAATAATAGATACATTTTTCTTTTTTTAATATTTTTGCGATTTACGACCTCCCTTTAAAATATTCTCGCTGAATAAAAGTCCACCGTGAAGAAAGAAGGTATTGTGTTGTGTAAGAAGTTTCATAATTCTGATTGATTATTTTTTAATCCTAAAATATATTCATCATATGACATTTTAGTGACAGACGCGTGACGATTCCATTTAAACTATTCCTAGCCATGTATGATACACAATATGAACCAGATATGAATTACAAAAAATATTTAAATAAATATAACAATAAATCACCGTGGCTTAAGCGGACATGGTGAATTTTGATAACCGAATGAAAACTTAAGTATTCATGATGTTTCTCGTCCATTTACACAGTTTATCTTACGGCGGATGTAATTGAATTTTAAGATGAACGAGTGTGAAGCGGCCAGGTTGATGATGATGTCTTGTCCGTGGTCAAACAATATGAGGGGCAAATTATATAGTTTTGGAAAGTCGTAAATCTGCGGCATGACTTTATAGGTAACTAATCTTATAGGATGTTATCCACTTATACTAAGTGGCTCTAATGACAGGTTAAAGAAACTCCTTATTTAGTCGCCACTCCGCCCATCTCTATCATAAAACAATATCGTGAACGGATTAGATACTATTAACTCTTCCGGAACACACCAAATTAACTATTGTCTTTGACAGATAACTAGTGAAAATATGTTTGAGGAGTTCCTGGCATTAGGTCTAACAATAGATATTATAAATACAATAAGAACTAAAATTTAAAAAATAAGGCGTGAAATGCCAGATATAGGTATATATGTAAATGCCACATGAATAAAATAAAATAATAGCATCCTCATTAACACATTAATAATTCAACTAATTAATTTACTTAAGAAAAGATTTGTTATTCTATAAGAAAGAAGGTTTACTGATGATCTATTTTTAAGTGTAAATATTTACACTTTAAAATATTACCATTAACATAACATTTTTGACATGGCTACCAGATTCGATCTTCGTATTAGGATTTTGATCTGTAAAAGATAATTCATGATTAAATCTTTTAAGAGAGTTTTATTTTGGAACACAACAATGATTTTAATTGAAAAGTTTCGTTGTTTATTATTAATATTGATAAATGAAGTGTCAATGCCTGGTTAAACGTTTAGTTGAACACATTTGCACTAACAGCAATAACAGAACAACTATACAATAACATTAATCATCCTTTCTCATTTGACCACCAACTTGATTTATTTCACTCACTATTGTATTTCAAATTGAATGAAGGTGAATTATTCAGAAAGAGTAGGTACATAGATTATCTATTCGCAGTTGACCATTAATATGTGTTTAAATATTACATGGTGGGTAAACAGTCATTTTATTATTAAAGTGCATAAAATGTAACGTGCTTTATAAACAATTTAATTTTCAGTGTTATGGGTATCGAAATAACTAATTATTTATAAATAAAAATAAAAATAAGCTGTGTTGAATAATGTTTTAATAAGTAATAATCGATTGGTATTTATTTATTTATATTGGAATCAATTTTAGAGTAAAAAGTAAATAAGATAATATTTTCATTAGTAGGTAAATAAACATATATGTATTCTTATTATGTGCATATTATTTTAATAAAAATATATTTTTATAATAAACCCACACCACCCATAATACAAAGACTTCAGAATTTACTAACTTAACTATCATTTTAAAAAATATACACACAATGTACTCTGAGAGATTTACTCTCAATTTTATTAATCAATCATCGCATTGAATAAAGCAGGTGTTTAAAATCAATCAATATGTAAAGGACCTGTGTTGATTATTTAGTGATTGATTTCCAATATGTATAACACAACAAAAAGATCATCCGGGGTCAGACTATTAGGTCTGATAAATTACTATGGAGGTATCGAGATTATCACCTGCTCGTTCACAATACATACCTGTTAACTGTTTTAGCCTCTAATTAACCCCGTTCACTTAATACCACCAACAATATTCAAGTGTCAAGGTGAAAACGACAATAATTGCTACTGTATGAGAACGAATGTCGAGGTCAATTAAATCTTCTCTAAAATATCTATTATATATGAGCTATTTGAAAATATTATATTTATTATATATAGCCCAGTGAAATTAGGAAGAAAAAGGGCCAAACCTCGGAATTTCAGTTTTGAAGCTGTAATTTTGGATACACCTTTATTTCGGTATTCTACATCATTACATCATTAGAGCTTTAGAGACTGAGATAATCATGAAAAACTGATTATTGTGACATTTGACCTCGAATACCTTCCAAACCTATCACCTGATTTCATTCGATTTTTCAGACCACCCTTAGAAAACCGAAATAAAGCTGTATGTAAAATTACAGCTTCTTTGCTCAAATTCCGAGGTAAAACCCTAATTTGACTGGGCTATTAGCTTAAGCGTAAAGCGCGTGATTATGGGTTCAAATTAAAAAATATATATTAATAACAATTCAAGTGCAAACCGCCCTCGTCGGTGACCTTGTGTAGCTTTAATACTATTTCGTAAAAAAATAAATAAATTCATAAAGGATCAGTCAGTCACACGGATACAGAAGGTAGTATGAGTAGATAGTGTAAGAGCATAAGGTATAATTTCGCAGGATGTAATCGGGTGCGAGTATTGTATGGGGAAACCATCGTGATGAAACCAGGTAAACACTGTTGTGAGATACTAGCTATTACTTATTGATTGCCAACCAAACCATATTATACCATACCATCATATCGTACCAGTACTTCTCAAACCAACTAACAAATAACACAGTCACTTGCTATGAGAATGCACCTGCACTACCAGTAAGAACATTTGCCACATCGTCATAAGGATCGATGAAAACTATCATCATTCAGCTTCATCGTGTTCCGTTTGATCATACTAAAACTATTCTAATATATTAACATTATATTAAAGTGAACTATTTCTGAAAAAATGAATTAATATCGATACACCAATCGTCTCAGGCAGGATGAGGTGTATCGAGGTTAATTCATCTTTTTACAATTATTTCGCTTTAATACTCTTTAATATAATGTTAAAAAATGTAAAATCTCTGATTGGTTCAACTGATTTCACAAAAATATTATATGAACATTCTAATATTTCTTATACTACAATAAATTCCGCTCTTTGGCCCAACCATATATTAAAAATTTAAGGCAGGTGCAATAAATATTTATCTATGCAAGGAAATGTACTAAAGGTATTCTCGGTATATAAGCTTTTGCTTTTAAAATAAAATAGATCGTAAAAACAAAATATTTTAAATGAAGAAGCATTTTAAGCAAACCCCACAAGTACTAAATGTTTAAATAAATTATTTAAAAAAAATGTAGGTAATTTTTCATCTAGCTTCTAAAAAAACTATCCCCATTTCATATAATAAGATTTAAAAATGTTTTTATTGCATGTTCTAATAGAAAACTAGTTCTAAATTTATAGTACATATTATTTTTATTTATTTACCAGTCATATATACGACTATTAACAATATAAAAATAACAATTTAAAAAAAATACAATAATTGAAGGTTTGGGAACGCAATGTGATAATTATTTTACCTACAGCTTATTTCTATAGTCTTTACTTTCTTATTGTATTATTTTTAATGAAATAATCACCAAGTCGGTTTATTAGTCGAATTTTAGCAATGATAATACATTAACGAGAAGCGAGGAGCCTGTATATGTTTTTATTATTTTTGTTGGTGTGTTCACCCGCCCAGAACTTTTTATTATATTGATCAGATTTTTTTTCGTTATTACAATTTTTGCTGTAGGTACGTTACCTCCTTCTCGGCGAAAGGTCGCGGCTTTAGTAAGAACTCCGTGGCACAGTGATTAAATTATTTTATTTATAAATAAATAAAATATTATTAAATATTTTTGTAAGTTGAGCTTCAATAATAAATTAAATAATTATTTTGTTAAAATACAAATGTAGGTATATTTTAAAATTTACGAAAAAAATCTGATGAATCTTATTGGCAAGCTCAACCAATAAAAATATCTTACTTCGTGGAAATCTAAGCAAAATGATTTTAATAAAAATATTCTACTACATACAAACTATAATATGATCTAATATTATAATTTGGACACCGTTGATATTTTATTTCTATACTATGGGAATTTTGTAACTATTGCATTTTTGGTGTAGTATGACTTTGTATATATTTTTTCAACATTCAACATTAAACGAAATCAACTTAAGCGTTACCGCCGATAAGAATGCCAGTCAACTGGATGTATAAATATCAATATCGCGGACCAAGCAGATGAGTTTGAGTTATACAATTAGTGTTGCCTCCGTCAAATGCATCTGCTTGTCCGTCATATTGATATTTATCATACATTTTTCCGGCCTTCTAATATCAAATGATTATTTATTATTAAATAGGAGTGATGATCTTTGAAATTTCTCGCGAAACAGTCGTGTATGAGTTGGGCGGGACACACGCTCCGTTCCACCTCCTAACGAGGACCAAGACCAGGACCAGCTCCAGCCTCAGGGATTCGAAACTACTATACTTTATACTGTTTTATTATTATTATATCATTCATATTACTACTATCGCAACATTCGGCAAACATTGCTTACTCTATCTATCAATAAAATTAAGCTACATACCTGTTTACCTGAAGTATATCTAGTAGATTTAGTTTTGCGTGGAATGTGTGAGTTCGTTATTATTATCTAATCTAAAAAAATGTTATAATTATTTTTTGAAAAGTTAAAATAAAATATATGAAACATACCTATACTAAAGACCTGCAATTACTGTGGGATCAGACAATTCTTTTTATCCTGTAGGTAGGTACGTGAAATTACAGCGCACATAATTCCTCTCAATTCACAATTTACATTATATTTAAAAGCCTAGTTAATCAAACACAATTAATTATTGAAAGACAACAAGAGTATTATTTTTTTACTTTGTGAAAAGCTCTACCCTTGTCGCTATTTAAAAAAAATATAAATATGACCTACCTGTTTCTTTAATCAATAAGCAACCAAATTTAAATACATGTTGAAAAATAAGAGACAAAATAGGGGAAAAATACGTCACAATAAAAAATGGGAAAAAATAAAAATAAAATGAATATTAGCACTTTAGCCAAAACAAAAAATAAAATAAATAAAATAGGCATAATGAAAAGTGTAATGCATGCATTTTTAAACCAACTTATAAAATTAACGCAGTCAGTCAAAACAAATAATGTATAGAATGAAAGTACAACATACAACAGAAATACCTGAAAATAAAAAGTTGTAAATGCAAACAATTAAATTAAAGTAAGCACATAGTGAAATAGGATAATCAATAAATATAAAAGTATGGGTTATTTAAATGGTTAATTATAAATTTTATAGTGATGCGTGCGTTATTTAACATAAAAAAATATTTGTAGTATGTTGTAAAGAAAAACGCTTAAATTGTAAGGATTCGGGAAGACATAATAAAAAACTCAAATACATGACTAGAACAATATACTTTTATTCACCTCACATATTGAACAAAATGTGTCCTAGAAGTTCTATTCCTATCACAAGTATTAAATAAAAGTTGATATAAATAGTACGAAAAATATTCTTTTCTTGTATCCGCTGGGAATACATATTATACTGTGTTCCAATCATACAGTGAAGTAATAAGAAAATACTGAATCGTTGACTACAATATCAATCAACATATACAAATTTGATTTCATACAATAAACAATATATAAAAAAAAAATCATTAATATATTTATAATCAATGACGCTAATAAAATAATTCATTTGCAAAAATGCCTTAATAAATATAAAGATGTATATATAAATTGTAAATCCACAATTGTTCCTTTCAACTACATATGTGGCAATATTAATAGATGGTAAAAAAATATTATAATACTTTATTTTTATTGTAAATAATTGAATATTCCATGCTAAATAGAACGCAACGGGGTAAAAATGCAATAATGAAAATTAATAGACAAGAGTATAAAAATATTATGATATATGTAACTATACATATATATCATCTGTTAACTATTGCTTTATAAAATGTACAATTTTCAATTTAATAAATTTCCGGCAGCTAATTTAGCTGAAATTTGAGCTAAAAACAAGTGTGTTTTCACAATATATATATGTATATATAAAAAATCACAAGAGCAAAAAATAACTTATACTATAAATTTTTGACAAATATGACAGCACAAAGGACGACTTATTTTCAATTCGATGATTTTGTTCACACTATTAAATATATGAAATTAACAGAAAAGCATCACCGCTACAAACACCTTAAAATATATGTTACCTTATTTCTAATTACAGTATATGTGTAAATTTATAAATACCGGTATGAATTATATTAGCAATATGCACAGAAGACATTTTTATATCACTTTAATTAAAATGAATTCTTGGAAAAAGAAAACTAAATAAGATCAAATCTTCCTGTAAAATAAAGAGAATGTATCATTATCTTACAAAATACTTTTGATTAAAAATAAGACATTCATGATATTTTTACTATATCCTAATATTTGGCATATAAATTTCCCAGGTGAACTTCTTGAAAATAAAATTTTTGAAAAATAATTCACAGCTATACTTCTTGGTCTTGAAATTTTACTTATTATTTTCATTTGTTAAAAAAAACATATGGAAGAAAATTCATAGCACAATTGTCTGACTTCAAAAACGCTTTCAAATATAATGTAAGAAGCACATAATGTCTACAACATCAAAAAATATTGAATATATTAATTGTATACAGTTTATAATTAATATTAGTATTGAATAACCATAGATACAAAATAATCATGTAGTTGTGTAAAATCTATTGCACATGATAATGAGGAATGATAAAGATATATTCATAAAAGTCAGTCTACAAATTTCAAAGAAATTCCTATTGATGTTATAAAATAAATATTGATAGATAAGAAAAAATTCACACAATACCAAAACTACTCTTTTAGCAACTGTTTCTAGAAAGTAGCCAAAACCTTATGAAGGAAAAAAACTCTTTTAAATTAAATAAAAAATCAGTCATAATGTTTTCCTTATAAAAATGTTATACTTAATAAAACAACCATTTTATCGCACCAAGTTTACCATTGACTAAAGAAAGTTGCATTAGTAAAAAATGATTGTGTATGACTTAAGAAAACTTATCAATCAACTTTATCTTACGCAATCTATCACTTAATACGGTAATCCTATCATACTAATGATATTAAATGAAAATACTTCCACATTGCTGTAACAAAATGAGAATGATTAGACCATCAAGCCAGTGAGAAATTGTTGAAATATAATATTTACTTCTGGAAGACATTTACAAAAAGGTAAATTGTAAAAAAAAAACATATTTTTGAATTGAATTTTCAAATTTCAAAAATATTTATGATGTTTAATGGAACGCAATTCATTTTTGTCAGAAAATTAAAAAAAATGTTGATACCTATGGTGGTATATAATTAAAATAAATTAATGGCTATCATTGTTTTCTTGATGTTTCGTTTTAGGAGTAATGAGCGACTCAACATTTCCAATACCATTTTCAAATTTTTCACAAGCCCCTATCTTTGGTGGGATAGGTGGTGGTCCATCATCAAAATCGCCTTCTGTATCTGGCACGATATTCATGAATTGGTCAAGTTTAAAATTTGAATTTAATCCAGATATATAACTGCCATTCAAATCGGGAGTCCGATTGAAGTCCCTCGAGTCAGAATTGAAGTTATTACAAGATGGGTGGTAATCTTCATATGACAGATTATTGAGAGCCCCCGATAATTCACTCAAACTAGCTGTCGATATACCGGAATCACGAAGTTCAGGTGTCAAAGATATATTATCTTCGGATGGTAAATGTTTATGAGATCTTTTTGGTATATTTGGAGGTATTACATCGAGAGAAACTCTTTTATCTAAAGCTATTAAGAAAAACATTGTGTTAGATAATATCCATTGTTAAACTGTATATTAAAAAATACCTGCACTTCTTGGTGGTAGAGGGGGAGCAGGGCTATCTGTTTGCTCTATGGATGATATTGATAAATTTTCGACATCCCTAAAAATATTTCAATGATATTATGCATTTTATGAATACGATTAAGTATTAAAAAAAATAGTAAAGTACCTAGATAATCTTGCTGGGCGTATGGGAGGTTGAAAAGTATCAGTTGACTCTGAAGAATACTAAAAGGACAACAAAATATTTTTAAAACAAATAGAAATAAGGGCATTATTGCATGTATTATATGTTAATTATTTTAAAATACTCACAATTGGTTTTGTATATAAATGGGCATCTTCATAAGTAGAATTATTTATTATATCAGTCATTTCTCCTTGTAAGCTTTGAGTTCTTCTTTCAATAGGGACAGGAGGTAAAGGTGTACTGTAAAATTAACAAAATGAAAATTAGTTTACATCCATAATTTCTTAAATAAAAATTGTATATGTATATTACAAAAACAGCTTACTTGACTATACTTTCAGACTGTTGACGTTTTACTTTAATAACTGGACCCAAAGTTTCCTTTAACTGGGCAAATCTTTCCAGAAGACGCCTATTAAGAAAAATATATTACTAAGTATCAAATGACCACAAAATATATACATTAAATTAAATAACCTGTGTAATGGTTGTACACTAGCCGGAGCTAAACGTCCATGTAATGCCAAAGCAGCTTCTAGTAATCGTGTTTGTGCTGCAAGTAGTGAACGCAACCTTGTAACTTCTCCACTGAGTCGTGGCCATCGAGCTAAAAACTCATTACAAAGAAATGCTTCTTGATATTTACTGGGACCGCCCATCACATTGGCATCAATAACTCCCTAAGTATACAAATAATCAAATAGAATTCATTCATTAAAGAATAATTGATTTAGCAGTGAGCTACCTGAAGTCTCATGGAAAATGGATTAATGTTTCGTGTAGGATCTGCAGTGTATAAAGCCACTAATTGTCTGAGGTCTTTTTCAACGGTTTCCATGGTTTCACATGCATACTAAAATTGAAAATAAAAATATAATACCGAAATATTATTTAATGATTTAAAACAATTCAATTATTTTCATGAATGAAGTAAATTATTACTTGTATTGGAGCGATTTCTTCTACAGATTTATTCACCACTTCAGACCATCTTAATATCCCTGGTAGTTCGTTTTCAATTGCAAGTGTTGTTCGTTCTATCCACAGACTCTGTTTAAATGAATTTAGTTGAGAATAATGAATTAGGAATACATCATTTTAAAAATATGAATCAATTTGTTACCTTGAATTCGTTATCTTTATCTACAGGTCCTTTATGTTTCGGTCTATCACAATGGAATGTTTTCAAATGATGCGCTTGATAGTGTCTTGTTAAAACTTCAGGTGCAGTAGGACCCAATCCTCCAGCACCAGGAGATGCCACTCCACGTACATTACATATTTGAATAACTGTTAAGTTTAAGGAATAATTATTTTAATATTTAATAAAATATGAGTGAATCAAATAAAAGAACTAACATTGCCCATCTGAATTTAGGATATTATCATCTGGAGGAGAGTTTTTCATCAGTATTTGAGCTGATGGAAATTCAGCTTGAAGCCGGGCAGTAAATGATCCGATTCTTTCATACTCCAACCCTCGATAAACAAATTGCTTATTCTAAAATTTAATAAAATTAGAACATTACAAATTTCAATAAGAAACTATAAGAAAAACAGTACTTACTCGCACAAATAATGGGAATCCCTGTCCATAATAACCTACTCTAAAATATTCAGGATCAGGTCTTAACTGTGAAAGTATATTTTCATGGAATCTGGCTCTTGTTCTTAAAACATGTGCTAGTTTAGAATAGTCATATAAACGAGTTTCATACAGATCAGCCAATTCTTTACATAAGGGAATACCGGCTTCCCAACACTACAAATTATATTAATTATTATTATAGTAAATGAGGCACAGACAAAATAATATATCAATGATCAATCTGTACCTTTCCTCTATCAAAATATCCTAAAATTTTATGATAGAGCATTTCTTTTCTTTCCCATTCGGGAGCATTCGGATGATTGGGGTCAGCTATTGTGTTTGAACTATCCCAATTCAGCATATCGGCATACAGCTGGAGTGTAATTTAACAATGAAATTTGATAACAATATGTATCAATAGTTCAAGAATAAATTAATTACCTTCATTGTGTATCCAGCCTCTGTGTAATTTTCTGCAGCCAAGTGTAAATCATGCAAACGGTATATATACCTCAAATACAGTTCTTTTCGATCAATTTCATTTTTATAAAAATTCTGAAAATTTCAATTGTTATATATAAAAAACAAAAACATTTTGTATGTTTATATCCATCACTCACAAGCAAGTTGACAGTGCAAGCCATTCTTTTGTCTCGATTTTCTTCACCTTGTAAGACTGCTCGATAATCCAGAAGTCTTTCCAACAGCCTTGTTACACAGCCAACAAAAGCTGCCCCGGCTTCTCTCCATCCTCCCTCTTCAGCTTGAACTCTTTCCATTAACCTAATTGATCATAACAATAATATTAAAGAAATTAACTGGAAAATATAATTAACAATACAGAAAATAGTAAAGACTACTTAATACTACTGATTTGATGTAGTAAATTTTTAAATAATAACCAAAAAAGTTCTTCGCGAAACATAAAACAATATTGTCTTTTTAAAGAATAAATTTTTAAGAAGATATCCATTTTAAATAATCGATTCTATATGATGTACACTGTTCAATAACTTACACTGCACTGAGGTGCTCCCTGATGAGTAATCCATAAGACGCATGAAATACACATTGAATTCATATAATAAACATGTAAGGTTTTGTGTCACACATGTCATTGTGAAGATAAGAAAAATAATGTTAAAACACGTAAAATAATATATTATCACAATACCTATACGTACTGTTGATAAAGATACAAAAAAAATCAATTTCAATAATGAGTATAAATTTTCCATTTAATGAAATTTCAATATTTATTTATATTTTCCAAGAGTAAAAGATATATATTTTATTTACTAACATTGTGTTGAAAAGTCTTCTATATTCATCATCAGCCTTGTTGTCTGACACCAAAGTATCCAGTCTATCAACCAAAGCTGCTTCTAAGCGCCGAGCATGACCTGCAGCAGCTCTTTCACGAGCCATAAGTTCTACAAGAGCTCCGAGTGCTGCTCTTCTCAATTCAGCTACCAATGTAACTTCAAGTAGTGGCCCTACCATTTCTCCAGCCAACACCAATTTGTGATCACCTAAAAATAAAAAATAAATTAACAATTGTGATTAATTAAATTATATAAATGTTTTTTCTAAAAAAATAAAGACCTAAATGTGACCACATGGAGAGTAAATGCAAAGCTGCAGGAACCCTCAGATCACCGTGGGCTCTCAACAGAGGTGACTTCCATCCTCGACCCCAAGATTCCACTTGTAAAGCAGGTTGTCTTAAAAATCTCACCATTGCACCTAAATAGGTACTCCAAACCTGAGGATCAAATGGTGGATCTGGACCCAAAAAGCGTTGAGGTAACGGGGGAGCTAAAAGTTGAAGACCTTTCAAAAGGGCTGCACAACCACTAACCCTCATCATTAGCCAATCACTAGGGAAAACCTAAAATGTATAAAATAATAAATGCAAGTGATCATAATAAAAATATATATATATTAATTCAAATGAATACCTCAAGGTCAATGAGATTTGTAAAAAGTAAGAAAGTTCTCATCAGAAAATCTTTCAAGGGTTTATGCTCCATTGAATCACACAGTCTGGTGAGTTGAGGGGCTTCGATGAGTTCCAAGAGACCAAGTAAACAAGAAGTCAAACCACCCTAAAATAAATCAATCACATATTTATTTATACATATATATCAATATTTAAAACAACAGAAAATTAAGGATATCAACTTACTAATACTGCTGAAGTTCTACCAACAAGATTGAGTAAAGCATCAACAAGAGCATCAAGGGTACCCAAACACAAGATATCTAAATGAGACTGCGGCAAAGGTTGACCAGTATCTTTTAGAACATTATGCAATGAAGCAAGGACTTCGCCTAAAAGTTCAGCACATTCTTCTAATTCATCTCGCCTTGATAAATGAGAACGAACATGACGACATATGGCAGTGATCAATATATTTCGAGAATCTAAAATAAAATAGAGTATGTTGAAACATTATGCACAATTTACATTTAACAAGAAGTATGGCAGAACATTCACTCACCTGGATCTCCCGTAAATAGTTTTGTAGCAACTAATTGTTTGGCAGCATGTAAACGAGCTTTAGCGAGAGCTGGAGGTGTGGATGGAAGTGGTTGTGGAGCATCTAAAAGAGCTGCTGCTGCTCTTGCACCTTCGGCAGGGCCAAGAGCTTCACCTACCTGTTCCATAACGGCCCCACATGATCCTAGCAGTGAAATCTAATAAATAAATTTAAAAAAACAATTTATCAACTATATTTTCATAAATTAAGTAATTTTAAAATTAGTATTCAAACCTGTGTCGGTAGAATGGTTTCAGTGGGAGTTAATCTCAACATGGAAGCTAATGCAGCAGCAGCCGCCCTCAAATCTCTTCTAAAGCTATCTTCATACTGTCCTCCAGTTGCACGAGCAAACAATCTTCTGCTTTGAACAGCAAGTCTTAAAATGAGACCAAGAGAGTGAAAGCATTTTCTTATGGGATCCTGATTTTCCGTTCCCATTGCCCATTCGGCACAATGTTGAACTGAACTCAATAACCCTCTAGAAAATAAAAACAATATTAGAATAAAAAAAAATACCCAAAAATAAATAAACTCCATACTTGTATACTAATGCAGCTGCAAAATGACTATCGATATAGGCATCCATAACTGGTCTGAAGTGTTGAAACTTGTTTTCATCTAAAAGACTGAAAATAGAAACTAGCACAAGGAAGACTGTACCCGAATGTGGCGTGCTGAAAATAAAAAGATATACATATTTTGTATTATTTAATGATAAGACCTACCCTTACTTTTATATTAAAATGACAAAAGATTATTCTTAAATCAAATATATTTTACCTGTTTCCGTCTTCAGTTGAAAATAGTGCAAATAATGCATCAAGCACATCTTGTAAGAATTTAATAAGCTCTTCACATAACAGCCGATCAGGCAGTCGGATTATTCGAAGTAATGTTTCTTGTACACGATCTGGATGAGCTCGCCATTGAAGTAAAGCTAGTAAGTCTCCTGAAATTCACAAGTAATAGTTAAAAATCTGTAAAAGTGTTATGAATACACAATAAAAATAGGTATATGTAAATAAAAATTAACCATTTTGTGTGAGTTTAGTTGAGCATAGTAAAGTTTTGATTGTAACGATTTCTTTACTACTTCTTGTAAATTCACTATTTGAATGCTTTATGAAATTAACATCATCAGCATTACTTGGTAAATTTAAATAACTTGCATTTGATAATCTGTAAGAAAAATATATATTAGTAAAATGTAAAACCATGTTAATAAGATATTCCCAGCAATCTTTGGAAATACATATTATGTTCAAAATTTACCTCGAAATATCTTCACATTTGTAAATATAAAGTTCATGTTGGCCATCGCTGACTGTTGCTCCACATTCCTCCATTAATCGAGCAAAGGCAAACCCAAAAAGTTTTCTTTCACCTTTATCTCGAGCTGTAAATTTGAAATTAGTATATTCAAAATATAAAAAATAAATTAATATTTATTTACTTGAGCAGTGTCTAAAATCAATACGTAAATGTGCATTGGGAAAACGATCTAGAGGTACTGCTAGTCTTATGGCTTCTTGCCAAACTGGTTGATTATTATGATAAAGTAAAGGAGCATCATGGTTTGAACTTGACCCAGCTCCAGCGGCACTCCAAACACAGTCCTGAATAAAAATAAAAGTATTATTATCAGAAGTGTGAAAGGTGTACACATTAGAACCTTACCTCAATATAAGATCCGGATGAATCATAAACAGAAATTGTAGCTAGTACATTTTTCGGTGTAGGCTTTCCACCACGTTCGAATTCTCCCCGTTCAATTGTTACAAACAGGTCATTTCGGACATCTCCAGGCATTATTATATCGGGAAAACCAAGTTTGCATGCTCTTACTGCACCTGCAGGACTAGCATTTCCACTGACAAGTCCAGCAATGGAAGAATCTCCTTTAATAAGTCTCAAAGCAACCATCATGCCTATAAATAAAATATGTTTGTTTACTCCACACATTCATGAAATTAACCCTATACAAAATTACTTACCAAAATTACCAGATAAAGGATTATATTTATTGCTTTGCTTCTTTATTATAAGGTCATGTAATTGATGAAAGTCTTTTTCTTCACATTGATATATCTAAAGTAACAAAAATCAATTATTACACATATGAGTTTACTTTGAAAAGTCATGTATATTACCTTAAAGCTGAATTCTCTTTCATCTTGATGTGGAGTAGCTGTCAAAAAATCAGCCAACGGCATCACACCTCCACCGAGAGGTCTTCTATAATTATCTGTTAAACCACCACCAGTTGCTGTACTTCTTTTGGTGGTTTCTGTAGATAAAATTTTTCCCACCCTAACAATTTGCACTACCAAATATAATTCTCTGTTTAAATCAGCACCCAGATCCTACAAGTATAAAGTAGATGATCAATATAAAAGTCATAATTTGTTTTTTTTTTTCATAATTTGTATTAAACTTACAGTAAAAACAGCGCAATTGCTATGTAATTTGTCAAGGTAATTTGTAAAACCATCAGAATCGAGTCGAACAAGAAACCTTTCTGACACAAATGTTTGTTTTTTTGGATCATAGAGACTTATAAGAGCTTGGGCCATTTGACCACCACCGATGGGGCATTCTCGAACACAACACCACAAGTGGGCCGGTACAGCATTGGATGATGTTGTGTTTGTGACATTGTGATGTCCACTTCGTCGGAGAGTTCCAGACTGCCAAATGATAAAAAAATCATATAGTATATTTAAAATATTTGAATGATTTGATAAGATTTACTTACAGAAACAGATTCCGCACTCGACAAATGAACTCTGTAAAGTTTCACCGCACCAAATTCACCGGGCTGGACAGCTCTTGAACCTTCTCTCGGTACTAACTCAAGGCCCAATTTTCTGCAAAAATAAAATTTTACATCTTCATGAGTCAAGTTTGTTGGTGTTACTCAGATTGCCTTTCTTCAGGCGTCAGTGCAAAGGCTTCGAAGGTGTATATTGAGTGAAGAAGTGGGGAGGAAAGACGAAGGGGCCAAGAGGGGATATCATGTGGCAGATGAGTACATATTTGAAAAGCCAGCAGAACAGGTTCCAACAGATAGATATTCGCACATGGTGCATGGTGCATACCCTCGCATTCTTTGTCAACCCGTGGTGTCGTCTTCGCATATTTTACCACGATAAAAAAATCTTGACCTTTCCGATAATCTATAGAGCGATGTAAATTACTTAATGATGTACTCATAAACGAACTTGCATATTTTCAAATTAAAAATATTACATAATGCAAATATTGTACAATGTTTTATACGGGATTAAAAAATTTCAAAATATATAAATATATATATATATAAATATATATATATATATATATATATATATATATATATATATATATATATATATATATATATATATATATATATATATATATATATATATATATATATATATATATATACACATAGTGTATAGTATTATAAGTAAGATATTATGTATACCCACACAATACACATATATATTATTTCAAGTGCCAATGACCTTATGAAAATCTTTCGGCAGAGACAACAGAGGCATTGCATTGTATTCAAAATGACCAAGCCAAATGGCAAAGCAATACAAAAATTGTTCATCGTGAAGAATTCTTTATTCAATGCATCAAACACGGGGTGTGCTTATTTGCAGACTAGTCAACGATATTATCTGCTGACATTCTCGAGACGAAGAACATCGTATAAGCAATCACTTTACTTCTACACATATAAGCGCAACGTTAGAGATTAAATAAAAAAATATGATATTAATATAAATTGCGACGAAATTCTCAGGTGACAAATAAGGAGGCTGTGACACTAAAAGCCATCCGGTCCAAATGTATGTATATCGTAGTCTTTCATTTACTGTTTGATGAAAACATAATATTTATCTATGTATATTATGAATATGAGAAATCCGAGACGGTGTCGCCGCCATAAGTTAAACACCCGTCCCTCGAAAATACCAAAACAAATAAATAAATAACTTGACATAAAGATAACCAACCGTGTCTGACTTTGTGAAATACTTATTTCAAGCACCGAGCATCGCGTCGGTAAAACTTCGTATGATATCATAATATCATATGTCCCAGTCTCATTATGGAGAATTGTGTATGTATATCTGAACGAATTATGAATCACACTCATAATATGTATTATTTATAGGACTTATAATCATAATACTTCGAAATAAACAAGCGGGTCGTCTTCCTGGAAGCGGTTATACCTATAGATTAAAAAAACAAAAGTCGAGGTTATACTGCGGGTTGTATTTAAAAAAAATCAACCACACTAGCACTTAGTTCATACATTTAATATTTTTTTAGTTGGCTGACAATCGTCTCGAGTTCATATCCTGATCGATGCGTCTGTCTCCGAACAATCTGATGGATCAACTTTAGCTAGAGCAGGCATGGGCAATTCTCGGCTCGCGAGCACTTTTATATTGTTAAAAAGTATTCACCTTTTTATATTTTAACGTCTTCAAAAAAAAAATCCGAATTAAAACGTCAAAGGTACCTTTGCTCTTATTAAAGATTTTTATTTTATTATAAACAAATGGCCCGCCACTGATTTTGAATCCCTGAATTCGGCCCCTTAAAAAAAGTTAACCCAATAAGCTAAAGTATCGAAGATTTTTTTCACTACAAAACATTTTAATTTTAACACAAATATTCAGAGGTAAACAATTACTGTTGTAATATAATTATATATCGAGACGGGAAGTTAATGCAATGATAAAATACCGTACAAACCAGCCCGTTCGTTGAACTTACAACACTATGTGACAAAAAATGGTTAAACATTTAAATATCAGATTAAAGTATATATAAAAGTAATTAATCGATTGACAATAATATAAGATTGATGTCAACATAATCCGGTTACATCAAATATAATATCGCGATTAATTTATAGTTCGATGAGATATATATTTATAAGCATAATGATTAATATGAAATCTACTATAAATATTATGTATTTGGATGCATTAATAATAATCATACAGAAGATGTCCGAGTGATTTATTCAATTGATACAATTAACCCTTGTGTGACATCGTTTCGAAATGTAACAAGACCTTCGTAAACTTATGTACAGAAATTAAAAAATCGTAAACAATAAAAAATATGGCACACTTGCATCGACTTGTGATTAGCGAATAAAAAAAATGTTTTGTCACAAGTTGAACGGAAATGGACACGGTCTTTGATTCAAATGACCTGCGAAACGACAGAATGAAACAATATTTTGTATAAAACTTGTCGGAACTGAAGTGATGTAATGGAGTTTTAGTTAAAGACACGTGTTTTAACATTTAGTTTGGTAATTCATCGGTTGGAATCTTTTGCTAGAACAATACTAATTGTTTTGTTATGTAGCTACAATGTAGAAATGGGAAATATGTTTTTGTTACCGACCAAAGCACAATATTCTAATGATAAATGCTTGAGACACATCTGCGTAAAATAAATAGAAATCTAGCAGCAATATTCTTAAATGTGTTATGAAATGATAATTATTATAAATTTTCAGGTCAAAGATTGGGAGATACCTGTCATGTTCAATATAATTTCTTATTCATTAATTTGACATAACATTTATTACCATATTGAAAATGTATTGATTTTTTTAGTTTTTCCGTTACTATATATTATCCACTCTTTATGGATATGTACATATATTATGTAGGTTTATTGTACTGCATAGTTATTTTCAGAAATGTTTAAACAAATAAAAATATAATATAATCATTAAAAAAAAACTGAACGGTAAAACAGTCAAGTGTACTGAGTGTGGATCGAATTTTAAAATGACTACTTTGTTGAATATCAATTTCTTAAGACCAATAGACTCCTTGGGATAAAATAATAAAGCTTGAACTAATATATCGAGGGTATACTGGTAAATTAAACTAAATCATATTTTGACGATTTTGAGTTAGGGATGCATTTGTATACATATGTTTGTTATTACTTTATCTACTGCCAAATCAAACTTAGTCGTATCATCAATATTTCGGGAGAAAAGAAATTAGCTAAATCAAATTTACATTTTTTGTTTCTGGTAGTTAAAATAGAATTATTTTTTTTATAATTGTGTTATATTTGGAAAGATAAAAGAAGTAATTGAATTATAACAAATTGTAAATTATTCAAATATATACCATAAATTTATAGTTCTGTTGAGACTGTGACTTTTTTTTCACTAATTCGCCATTATCTCAAAACTATGAAATATGGCTTTGTGCATTTTGGCAGTATACCCTCGATATGTAGAAACATCAATGAGGAGACCATAGATTACGAATACGAACGAGAGTCTCCTGCGAATAGCACTTTAAATTTTAGATTTACTTTCCATCGCAAAGTCTTTGAAAATACATATGGTACAAAAGTGGCAACTTATCGATGGACTCATTGATGTTAACCGTCACGTACAAAACGAGTCAAACAATAAAATACATACTGGCACATGGCAGCCTATGTACTGTATATACATACAAATTACATATACCTATACTTGAAATATCCCAGGTATTATTGTTCAATGGAGAGAGTCCAAAAGTGATCGCTCTATACATATGCGAACCATGACATGGTGGAGGCGACAATCATCATCATTTTCCCGCAATTTTCACAGTGTGAAATAATCATAGAAACGATTGAGGTTTATTGAACCTCTTTGATGTCTTGCCTTATAATTCATTTAAGGTAATACCGCTTACCTTAGAAATCAAGTAACGTTTACGTGGATGTACAACATATGCTGTATAATTTTCAATTATACTTACACACAAATACAAAATTCCATATAAAATTTATAAAAGCTGTTTATTTTATTCAAGTAGCTCTAGTGGGGAATATAACTTGCGCAATTTCAATGACTTTGGTCACTTTATTATTGCACAATCCATCAATTGCACCAATTAAAGTTTTCAGAATACTTAATTTGTTTTGAAACCAAACCAATATCTACATTGCATAGTTATTTGAATACATATGTTGATTGTATATTACGAAATTTATAATTTCTAGGGATGTTGCAATTTTTTTTATATACCAACAATGTGGGCATATATTTTGATTTTTTTTACCAAAAATTATTTTTGTGCGGTGTTGTATGTATAAAAGATTTTGCAAGCCACACTTGAGCACAACTGGTGTTGGCGCAAAAACCTGCATATCGACTGCATTAGAGAGAGACAAATAATATGAAAAGCTTCACTGGTGAGAAAGAGAGAACATTATTTCTATCGGGACAAAGGGCAATGTTACTACAAATGAAAAGTGTTGTCGGCGACAACGATGCGTCACACTGCGACAAGACTGTTCTCATAGTAAATAGATAATAAATGAAAATATATCGACTTATTAGTATATAATGAAAACATATTTGTGGGTTGTTAATTTTAATGCGAGAATCGTGATTTCGGAATAAGCAATTGCGGTGGCAAATCGAGTGGACGGAGAAGAAAAAAAAACATGTCCATCGTGCCAATTACGATCGTTGAATGCTTTTTCAATCTGAAACTCGTTTATTTTTAAATAAAAATTACCTTTATAATGATACAAAAGCTCAAATAGAAACAAAATTGATATTATTTTCCAAACGTTTCAAAATAATAAAAATATATATATATATTCGCAAAACACGTGGACTTGGTGGTAGGAAAATATGCATATAAAACCTGTTGGTAAAATCTCAGAATAGCGATATAAATTAATTCCACATACCGAATATCGTCCCAATTTATTGCTATTATAAAAATATGCTTATAACAAATTTTAAATGGATTGGTTAAGTTCCGCTTTGACGTATCCGAGTTAATTATTTGAATTTATTTTAATCTCTGATATTTACATAAAACATTATATGATATACATCTCCACTTATCATACATAAAATATTACATCCAGGGGACAAACTATAAAGAGAATTCAAAAATAGTATTTTTTTTTTAATTTCATTATATTATAATATTGTTAATATTGTTGTCCGAAAATTCAAATAAATATATTTTACCACATAATAATTTGATTTCATTTATTATTTGGTTATTGTATTATTTTACTTCAATTACGACTTGCAATAACTGAGAATATTTCAGGGGGTGGTAGGGTATCGTTAAGAATAATCGAAAAAAAAAATTATATATTTTTTTAATTAATTAATAATATTAATTTAACAAACATAACATACACGTAACAGTCACTACTTAGTATTTCAGAGAAACAGCTGATTCCAAGATGGTGGCACAAACTGGATTCCAAAAGCACTGGAACGTATTAATGGCAGTTTTTATGGGGAAAATTGCTTTGAGATACGATTGTTTTGACATACGACGATGATCCCGGAACGAATTAAATTCGTATCTCAAGGTACCACCGTATATAATTTTTTTTCAATTATTCTTACGATACCCTAACACCCCCTAAAATATTCTCAGTTAATTAAAGTTCACCCCGTAATTTATACCACATAATAAAAATGTAAGTGTGCCGCGCAGTACTCACCCTGTTGGCCGAGCTTTGTTTATAACATACATATCGCCTGCTCCAGCGTATAATATCGTAAGAGCAAAAAAAATCATTGTGCTCTTAAGTCTTTATGGAACTGAGTCACATATTCAATCTGGTAACACTGCCTGTCACGTGTCACTCGGTTTATTTATTATTTATAAAATATAATAATTTACGATTGAATACCTTCTATTGACATGAAATATGTTATAGATAATGGATGAATCTACATTAGTTACCGGTCAAATAGGACTATTTTACTAGTCCCATTTGATAGGTTAAATAATGATTGAAAATCAATATTTTTTGGCGTATCATACATGCAATATGTGGCTCAGTTTTATAAAGACTTGAGAGCACACAGATTTTTTTTGCACTTACGATATTATACGCTGGAGCAGGCGATATATGAATGTGTGTGTTTTTTAATGATAGAGAAAGCTTTCTATAAAGCTACATATAAAATAAGATATGTGCCAGTGTAATACGGTACACAGTTAATAGTGCGGCGGTAGGCAGCAAGCAGGCTCCTACAACAGGCTATGTTGCCTGACCGCCCCCTTCCTCTTCAGACTTGTTGTAGTAGTTGTAGCAGTTGTCCCCACCAACGAGGAGCAGGTCTTCACTGGGATCAGAACCGAGTCCGTCAAGTCAGTCGCAGGGCGATAGTCGCGCAGGCAGCTTGTGCGTTGTTGAGCGCGCGCCCCTCCACCGTTGGTCAAACATCTGCTCCTTATAAATGTGTAGTGCTTTAAACATGACATAGCCGACAGTGACAGTTAATCAGTGTTATCTAGTGTGCTCGTTGTTTAGTCTTAGTGTACTGCACACTCGGGAACGGCGAGGTCCCTCTTTGTCTTCCAGGCGTCATCGACAATAGGTAAGAGCGAGACAGATGTGTTGTTGCGGCACAGAAGCCGCCCCCACGTAATTCCAGAAACTCCACAACTACGATTTCGAAGCTCCCAAATGAATACGATAATCGCTTTCACATGGTGCATATTGTAAATGCGGCCATTGGCGACTTTATCCGATGACTTCTGTTCATTCATAGCGAACCATGCTAGAGGAGCAGCAATGACGCGCCATGACTGGCTCTGTTATTATCCACGACTTAGCCGCACGGTTCTCCGTCCATTCAGATTACTTTTTTTTTTAACTATCGGTATTCGGACAGCTCAACCGACCGTGAGAACACTCGTTTATATAAACAACTCACATGCCAAAAACTACCACTTGCAGGATGTATTAACGGTCGTTATGTAACAATACAATAAATTAATTACATATACTGAGCAAATTATACTGTTTAGATGAATATTCCAACGCGTCCCAGTTTTGATGATAAAGTGGTCATAATCACACATACGATAATGACGCTCTGTCACATGTATTATAACAACTTAATAGTGTAGGTATCAGTGTGTGTGTTTTGTCAGAGTTCGAGCTAATTGATATTTAAATTGAACCCGGGACACGGCTACTCCGAGAGTTGACAAAAAAATACGGCGGCCATTTCACGGGATTGAGTCGACAGATCACTTGCAGTAAAGTGGTAAAAAGGCTGACACGTTACGCGGAATATAGATTAGTCATAATGTGTGTACGGTATGAATGTGTGTTGTTGTTGTTGATGATGATGATGATGTAGAAGAGGGTCCAGCGGTCAGGTGTAAGGATTATTTGACACATTCCTCAGTGCGGCCTCTCGACATGAAGGGGCCGACCCATAATATGTATAACGCACATAATAAATATTTCAATCCGCAGCTGGGAAACACATGATTGCCCCTGACACTGGCTGCCGCATACACCATAAAAAACTAACGACCCACTATAATATACTAGAAGTTAAACTAATCCTTCAAGCGAGATGTTAAATTTTAAGTTAGCGTGGTTGGATGGATATGAGTGTGGTGTGCGATTGTATGTGCGATCCCTCCCACGGGGTCTCGCAGACGGGATGGCAACGGGACACGGAGAAACCGTCGTGGTCGGAGCCATGGACCGGTCGGGGAACAAAGCCAACCACTCTTTACCTGTCCCCGGGGCTGCGGAGCGAGGGGCATCTCCCCTGCCAGGAATGCAGGACACCCGCTTCCCCCTTCTTCCCCTCTCCCTCTTTATAGAGCCACTATAGTCATGATGTTGTGCCGTGTTGGTCTTCGCCTCACCTGCATTGGCAAAATGGTACATAATCGCCTGTCGAACCTGCGGCAGCATTTTATGCCATCGACAGCGTTGCCAAAACTCAAAACCCTTTTGTTATAAGCGGCGCCTAGTATATTCATATACAGGATATTTAATTTTGCTGTATTGATTAGCGAAAAATTAGATATCGCATTGCATATAAGCAGTTTATCCCGTGTATTATTGCACGCTTCTCTCCTATTCGATAAAGGCATAAGTGTGTCTCCCTCACCCGATACATTTCTAGTCATCACTGAGAGTGGTTGTGACAATACTTTGGTGATTAAAACGCAATAATATTTTAAGCATCTTAAAGAAGTATTCGGCGGTGAAACTGAGCCTAGATGTATTTGAGTCCATATTACATTTAGTAACAATGCATTTACCCATTTTACTTTAACGATATGAATAGAGATGTTTGCCAGGTAAATGATGTTTTTGGCTACTTGATCTAAACACGCATTTAGACACTCATGTGATATCTTTGCGAAAAACAAAAAAAAAATGCATTCAATTTGCGGGGTCAATCACCCAATGAATTATTTTCAGGTATAAAATAATAATAAATAGAGCGGATGTTTCAGTGAAAGGACTGTGAATCGACATTGGCAGAGGCATGCGGAAGAGGTGTTTTATATTTTTACAAATTGAAACATCAATGCACTAATAGTCCTTCCATTTAATATATTTGTGCAAGGTGCTTTTTTTTTTAAAACGGTAGTGTGGGCGGAGAAGTGATTCTCATAAACCCTCTATAATATCATAACATTATTGTGGTGTGTGATTTTTTACGGTCGCACACAGAGCGAGACGAGTTCCTGATAGCCTCGAGCTAAATCGGGGACGACCTGTGGGAACCTTAAGGTCGACTAAAATCTAGCGTGGAAAATGACTTATTTTAAATAATAACTAACAGGAGTAGGTATTTTGATCCGTAAAACGGACAAACCACTTTTCGGTCTAGTCACTGTTCTGCGAAGAAGACAGCCGAATGCGTCATTCAAAAAATATTTAAAACGTTTCCTTGAAGAACTACTCACGACGATACAAAGAACAAAGATATTGCTCTGTTCTAATATTAAGCTATTTTTATTTCAAACTGTATTATTAATAATAATACTATACAATTAGCATAAAGGCTTTCCCACGGATTGTATTATGGGTAGGCCTAGTCCAAGTGGGTGTAATAAAGTGCTTTGATGTATTCGAACTCAGCAACGATTTCCATTATTTTACTTCAACTCTCTGATATTTACACAAAATATTATATGAAATCCATCTTCTGTTATATTCAAGAGGATAACTATAAAATTGAATACAAATATAAAAAATAGCAATTTTAATTTATTAATATTATTGTGTTGATCTATTAATACCGGAAAATTCAAATGAAATAATAGATTTTACCACATAATAAAGCAATATAATAAAAAATGTAAATATGCCGCGCAGTGCTCTACAATTATGAATGGTTGAAAACCTTTTTTTTTTCACCCTTTTCGCCAAGGTTTGATTTAAGGTCCTCTTGCAAGCATTATACCTATTATCATATTGAAATATATACCAATCATAGATATCGCATTGCATATGAATAAGTTGTGTAGCCCGTGTATTGTTGCACTCTTCTCGCCTATTCGATAAAGGCATAAGTGTGTGTGACTCAGTTTTAATTTATTAATATTATTATGGTATAAGTATAAATAACCAGTGTAATAGCTAAGGGGATAAGAAGTGTGGCTACAAATACTGTGTTCGTGGGTTCAAATCCCACTCAAGTCAAGATTTTTTATATTGATTTGATCGGTAATTACGACTGGGAGATCGGGAATAATATTAATAAAATCCCGATCGATCGTCTCGCTCGAGGATTACTCTGATTTCCTGGATTGTAAAGTAAATACTGATTATTAAGTCGGTGACCTGTGTAACTAGTAATGGTTAAGATCACCGACAGACAATCAACACGTTTTTGTGTATAAAAAAATCCTTTCTAAAAATAAAAGCTCCTCGGAGCATAATAAATATTAAATAAGCCGCGTAGTTCTCTACAATTGCAAGCGATTGAAAAAAAGTTTTTCATCCTCTTGGCCGAGGTTTTAATCATATTGAACCGATATTTTTAATGCTCAGGATCGATAGTTGCACATGTTTGCAAATCCGCGAAAAAAACTCAACGATTTTCAAAATACAACAGGTTTTGCTAATCATATGATAGAATATAAAAATAAGAAGATGTAAAAGTGGCGAGTGGTAAAAGAGGGCATCGATTTATCTTATATATGAGCGGGTCGAGTTGGTAGCAAGAGTATGGAGAAGCAGCAGAGGTAGGACCGGCTACCGCCGCACTACAGTAGGTACACTACTCTTCCGTTCTTTGGTTATATTATAGAACCTAGCCCCACTACATAACGACCGCGGGGCTTCTGCCTTTGCTGCCGTTACTATTTTCTCTATCCAACCGAGTGTTCTATCAATCGAAATGGCCTGCCGCTCACGCACACGCATACATTTCTACGCACCCTGCCCATTGTTTACGAGCGGTCCGCCACTATCAAATTATCTCCGTCCGCGTTCCAAATAATATGTTACCAGAACTCGTTTCACATTTCAACATTAACATACAACTCAATCCTTCAATTTGCACCGAGAAAGGTCAATCGTTCAATTGACAATATAGTATGAAGTTATCGTATGCAAGAGTGGGGTCAGGTGCGGGCGAAGCACTTTGGTCCGCTTTCGACCTGCAAGACTAGTATAGTGGAGAAGGAATGCGCGCGTGAGGAGATCCAAATACGGGAGACTGCGGTAACACCAGTTGGTCGAGGCTCCTCACGACGTGTAGTTCAAAGGTCAACACTCGTGAACAAACCGGGAATCGAACGATAACCCGTCTCTTGCTGGATCATGCTTCATGCCTGCCATATTCAATCTGACACCATTAATGGGCGATCGATTCTGACCGCAGCAATATTAATCTCTCTTAAGTAATGGATTCCCAAGCGTACGTAACCGTAAATACGATAGTAGAGTTACTTAACTACACTTATGATCGGTTTAATGTCTCATCCGAGCCTCGGGCGAGGCACTAATTACAACAGCAAAGCCACTCTATTACCATCTTCACGTTATACGTTTACGGCGACGCACGCCCAAGCTTTGGAAGTCGATCAAGGGGTATAACATATCCAATACTTAAAAAAAAAACATGAACCGATACCTCCAATATATTAGTACACCATACAACTGAATGTTTAATTACTAAGATGGCGGACCAAGCCGCCTCGTATATTCGTATATGGTTCCCCATGTTGATATTTATACATCCAGTTGAATGGCCTGCTTATATATCGGTGGTATCAGATTATTTTAATAGTTCACAGAATGCGTTTTCATAAATTTCATTTTCACTGAAGCGACTGTTTATTTGTTGACATTTTCCTTTAGTCAATTCGTTAGAATGCCGATAATAATTCGACAAGCAAACTTTAAAATTACTGTTATATGTGATTACCATAAATAAGAATAATCAGTATCCCTACTGATTGTGAGTCAGTTTCATTTTACACCGACAATCTTATCTAAGGATAAACAAGTTTGGAGTCATCGAGAGACTCTCGGTAATAAATATCAAACTACTCTGAGTAAATCACCGCCTTCAATCCTACACCGTAACAAACTCGAAGTGAAGTCTTCCGAGAAACCTTCAACGTTAATATCGTATCAAATTACGATTCAATTCGAATGAACCAGAAAGCGCTAAGGACTTGTTTGAAATTTAATCCTGATTTTTATTAATCGTAAATAGTTTATAATGCATATACACAATTTTACTATACATTAATATGAACGTTAGTGTTTTATTGGGTCGATCTTCTTCTAGCTCGAGGTCTTAAATTAATTGAAGGCAATCATTCGAGATAACTGAGTCGTTATGCAATACAACCCACATGACTTCATTTATCAGTCATTAACTGATTTTTTAAAATTGTACTAACATTTATTTATTATTGGGAAGGAAGAGTATTGATAGATTAGCGCGATTATTTAAATAGTTGTCTATTCTTTTGAATATACAGATTAGCTTCTTGTGATTCAAATTAAAATATCACGATCGTTGACTTCCAGTACGAGGATACAAATAATCTAGCTGGAATATTCAATAAGCGACTCGAAAGTCACGCAGTAACTAGATAAACGGACGCATACCTTCAAATGATATGATAATTAGTCTATTCGAAGTATTCTCATACATTTTTATAAAATTAAATCATCACAATTTTTTTATTATTTTTTTTATTTCAGAACATAGAAAATGGCGGTGTTTGGAATGGTGTCCGCTGTTGCGGGCTTCGTCAAAGTTCGCTATTTGATCGACAAAGCCATTATCGACAATATGGTTTTCAGGATGCATTATCGAATTACTTCAGCTATACTCTTTCTCTGCTGTATCTTGGTGACGGCGAACAATTTAATAGGTAAGTGATTCAATCATTTCTATACTTTAGATCGATCCAGTCGTCCTTCACATATTTTAACACAATCTTCTCATTGGAGTCGAATTCTCTACGGTCTAGTTACTGCAGTAGTGTACTATTGCAAAAGTGAAAGGGAGAAGCCGATGCAAATGACCCGTATTATATGTATATATTTTTTTATATAAATAAAATCCGATTCTATACTTAATATATTATTTAAATTCGTGTATGGACAGATTAGGCTCGGTGAAGAGACGAGGTCCAACGTCAATTATCTAATTCTATGGCCCAGCGTCACACAATTGAAATTGTCATAATAGGACTAGAAATGTGTATGCACGTATTTTTCAACGCGGTTTTGATAAAAATTATCCGGATGTGTATGTTAAAAAATATATATAAATAATTCTAAAAATCAACCACAAACCTCACATGTGCTTCCTTTCCACAAATCAACAAATATTAACATAGAATATCAATACCCTAAATGAGATTTTTTTAAAGCACCAAAGAAGCGGTGTCCAGTAGCAACTAGTATATAATATAATAAATGCGATGATTTATTCAACGTCCAGTATATTAAAACAGCTCGCGTGTTGTTAAGCACTGCCACATGCTGACAAATAGACGCACACACCTGCGAAGAGCCAATCAGTACAATTGAGAATTATTGAATATTCTTAATCAATTATAATTGGTATTTAAATAAATATTTCTATCGGATATGATATTTTTAAATAACCCCATTTTATTGTACATATCCAATCGGATGTTAAAGCTTCTACCTGTCCCCGTTATCTTAACATTCTCTCACTCGTTTGGCGAGAAGAAGCACAGATCAAAGAGATAATAATTTTAACGTTTAGAACGATGTTTGTAGTGAACCTATAATGCAACCAGTATACAGAGTGTATTACACTGAGTTAACCTTGGAATTCTCGTATACTTCATTAAGTTGAAATCATTCTTGTTTTACTTTTATCAAAGCGCGTTTTTTTTCGGCGAGATGATGGCTACACATCATTTCTGTTAGAAAAGATAACCGGTCTACTTGACATACACTTCTTGTGCTTAGGTTGCGACATCTTGTCCATGTGCAGGTTACTTGGTTGTTTTTTTTACCGTTACTGATCGAACGTTGTGGGCGTGTTGATTATTCCGCGGCCATCATTATTCAGTAGTGGCACATTTTTGATCTCAAACTAGCTTGAGATATAAACTAATCGATAAGAAAATATTTCAAACTTTTAAACGCAAACGACCGTTGGTATGTTGATTTTTTTTTGTCGCATGCAAATGACGTCTGGATTCAGGTATTTGAATGTATACCGTTAGTTAGCGTCGACAAAAGCGAAACCATATTTATATTTAAATATATTGTATATTCATTATGTACAAAGGTTACTTGAAAATGCACATACATAGAATGGAATAATCCTATCAAGGTTTAGATGCCGGGTTATATTTTTTTTCTATATATATATAATTATACCAGGATTAGTAATTGCAATAATATTGTGATTAGGTATATGCGAAGTTGAGTATAAATATATACATCACACAACAATTACGATATTAACACATTTTTTATAGTACATGCATAATCATTTTAAGAATAATAAACATGAGAATAGAAAGATATCTCACAAGCTACGAGATGCATGGGTGAGGCCAACTTGATGATTGGTTGCATAGCCTTGGCCTGCAAACTATCAAATACCTATTCTCTAAAAAAATTAATAAAATATTACTAGTATTTTCAAAGTTGCACACTCTTTAAAGTGGAATGTTATATATAATAACCTTTCAAGTTCAGCCAATAATTGATTGATTACGCTCATCCGATATTACAAATAGAGTGCACAACCGCCACAAACCATTCAAAGGTCAATAAAAAAGTCATTATGCAATATACTGATGATATGAAATTGGAAATCCACTTGATTTATTGCAAGGGGGGTTCATAAAATAAGAACAAATCTTTATTAGGACCCAGCATATTACGTATTGTTAATATCTTAATATTTGCTGTTTCAGGTGATCCAATCTCATGTATAAACGATGGTGCTATACCAGGTCATGTTATTAATACATACTGCTGGATAACCTACACGTTTACTCTTCCTGGAGTTAATCCTAAATATTCAGGACAACCAGGCCTTGGTAATGAATATATGGAAGATGAAAAACGTGTCCATAGCTACTATCAGTGGGTGCCTTTCATGCTTTTCTTCCAGGTAATTGACAATTTTAATCTCACTCTCAAGACCCCAATTTACACTATTCAAATTATTATTATTACAGGGCATTCTATTTTACATGCCACATTGGATTTGGAAGAACTGGGAAGAAGGAAAAATTAAGATGATCTCCGAAGGGATGAGAGGTTGTATTGTTGGTGTTGGAGATGAACGAAAAGGCAGACAGGTAGAGAGAAAAAAATCAAATCATATTATTAAAAATATTAACATTTTGTAATTTTTAGAGTCGTTTAGTTCAATACATGGTGGATACACGAAAAATGCACAATACCTATTCATTCGGATATTTCTTTTGTGAAGCTCTGAATTTTATAAATTGTGTAAGTATATAAATAAAAATTAATTATCTAAATACATTTACACATGTATCAAACGTGATATATTTAAATGATATAAATTTCACTATTTTAATAGCTTTCTTGGATTCAAGGAAAAATATATGGCAGAGGTATTGATAAATATAATAGTTTGGTGTTTTTGTTCAATCTTTCATTTGCTAATGGGCATGTTTTTCCAACTGCTTACTTATGCTAAATAATAGAACTTTACATGTGGCTTTGTCGCATTGTTGTTTTTTGTTTACATATTTTATAACCAATTCACATTGTACCAAAACAAACTATTTAAATGAAAATTATATTATTTCAGTTGGGTAACATTTTCTTCATAGACTTCTTTTTGGGAGGAGCTTTCTGGACTTATGGATCAGATGTGATTAAATTTTCTAATCAAAATCAAGAACAACGAGTTGACCCAATGGTAAATTATCTTTATATTTTTTATGAGAAAAAAAAATAATTGTCCCACTTAATCAAATAAATTTAATTTTACAGATTGAAGTGTTTCCTAGAATTACAAAGTGTACATTCCACAAATTTGGAGCTTCTGGAACAATTCAGAAACATGATGCACTTTGCGTTTTAGCATTAAATATTTTGAACGAAAAAATCTACATATTCCTTTGGTTTTGGTGAGTAAAATTTAAAAATTATGTATTATTAATACTTTATTATTAATTATTCAACATACATAAATATTTAACATTCAGGTTGATCTTTTTGAGTGTCCTGTCTGGATTGGCACTCATATATTCATTAGCAGTAATTTTGCTACCGAGTACACGTGAAGCGTGTTTAAGAAGGAGATTCCGTTATGATAAACCTTCTGGCGTTGAAGACCTTGTACAGAATACACAAGTAAGATTGTTTTCATTTTGTCATGACATGCATTATATTTATATTCTAATTGTGGATGCTTATTTTTCAGATTGGAGACTTTTTACTTCTACATCTTTTGGGTCAAAATATGAACCTCTTGGTGTACAAAGAAATTATAGAGGAGTATTCTGCATGCCTACAAAGGAAGAAAAATCCTCCATCTGCACCATCTACAGTAGAAACATCAATCTACCCAGAAATTAGTAAGCTTTCAATATCTTGTGAATAGAATTTACACCAAATATCTTTGGATCTAATGGAGTGAATGGAAAGAAAATCTTGTACAACCAAAATTTTAAACGTTTAAAGTGAACATGTATATTAGGACCAAACAAATTCAATTTCGAAGTGATTATTTAAACATTGATCGAGGATGCCATTTGTAATTTGTGTTTAATCAACTTTTATTTAATTTTTATATTTTGGTATATTTTTGTAATTATATACATTTATGTAAAATATCACAGACAATAAAAATAAATACTCTTTCTAGGTGTTCAAAATAGAACATTGCTGCCATTTTAGATAGATCTCTTGTTGTTATTTTATTATTATGAGTATTCCATTTTACTATGAAATAATAGGTCCCATCAATTTATAACAGCAATTGAAAAGTGCATCATGTCAATTAATAAAAATTGTTGATAGAAGTAAAAATTTTTGTTCATGTATAAGTAACTTTTACAAAATATGACCATTGCCGCGCAGTATGCTAAGTTCAAGAAATGTAATACAACGAATAAAAATGTATTTTAATTTTATTAGTGTAAGTGTTTTTTAGTAAGCGAGTCTGTGTTATATAAGAAAAAAATACCTTTTAAGTGGAATTTATTGTTATGAAATGAAAAAATGGCGATGTCATGCCAATTGGATATTATACAAGATTTTCAGTAAATTAGAAATAGAATTTTGTATTTGCCATCATTCAAATTTATATTTTCTTTGATCACACTTATCATAATATTATGATTAAAATATGGTGTGTGCCTCTGTTCAACTATCAATGTATGTATTTAATTTTCATATTTTCTTAAGATATGAAAAAATCATTGTAACAATACTGCCCGCTTGATAAGACATTGCTGGTCTTAATTTGCTTTTTGCTTGTACAATAGAATATTTACTTCATGGTAAGATTCTACAAATCTTTTTGCTATCTATGTAATAAAAAGTGGTGCATATTCTATGTATAGACTTTGTTAGTCATTTTTTAATTTGTAAGTAAAATAAATTGATTTAGTGTACAACCAACCTACTTATTTGTCAAAACTAAAAATCCCCATTATTTGTTATGTAGACGTATAAAAGGCACATAATGATGAAAATCAGTAATCTATTCAATTTTAACTTTGATCATTAATAAAAAAAAATCTTAAAGAAGCTTACCTATTTCCCCAATCTAATTTAGCAGCTATTTGATTTCTTATGGCATCAGCAGGACCTCGAGGAAGATTTCCAGCTACTAATGCTCTTCTTATTGTAAGAAGTTCAGTCATCACCTTTCTAACAGCTTGAAACCTATATACTTCATTTTCCTAAAAATATTTAAACAATATCACACTGCTCAAAATGCATGGAACTAATACATTTAGAAAAATACTAATAACATACAACATAAAGCTTCTTCCAGATTTTTCCCCAATCTCTTAACACTGCTGCTGTTTCAGTAACTAGAGGTTCAGTTTCTAACGGTAATGTGGCTGTCCCAGGATATTCTCGAATAATACTAATTGGGAATATTCCAAGTGGTGAATCTTCTTCGGTTCCATTTGATGAATTGGCAGAACCTCGACATCGACCACGATACCAACCTAAAGAATGAAATCATATAAATAAATTTCCACTACTTTTACTATTCAAACAGTACATCACGAGATTTACAGAAAAGCAGAAAAAATATTTACTGGTATAGATATTATTTTATTAAAATAGTACCAGATTTTAAATAACCCAATTTTCATTAACTGTGATGTTTTTGATAATGATTTCAATTATAAGTAGGGCCCATTAAAAACCAACATTTCAATTTCCAAAAAGTAGCGGAAATAATATACATATCACAGATATGAAGATTGAATGTAAAATTGATTTTCAATTGGCTCTGATTTACATACCGGCCTAGATAGGACATCTGATCAATGACTTTTTAAATCCAGAAGCTCGATTTGATCTTAGCCCATAAAGAGCTAAAATACTAATTGAATTTTATCTTTGTTGTTCATGGCCAGTAATACTACATTACACTTACACAGGAAGCTTTCAACAGATTGACTTTTATAAACCAAACAGGAAATGAGAAGGATGACAATAATTCAGACGGTAACAAATTCAATGCTACTACTGAAATTCAATTGTATACAAGTCTACTTTAAAGTTTGATATCAGATTTATACCTAAGATTTAAGATATTAATAATTATATAATTAATAATATTAATAATAGTAAATTGAAAAAAAAAACATATTTACCAGCATATTCTTCGAGTATTTCAACAGAGTCACCAATGTCAAGAGGCAGGCCAAATTTTACATCACCCCTCCAATTGTAAACGGCTGTGAAATGCATAAAAAAAAAATTAACAAAAAAATTGGGAAAAAATCATTCGTTATTTAAATTAGATAATATGCATTGAGCATAGATTGTGCATGGAGCATGAATAAATTCATTTCAAATTTTAAAAAATAATTTCAATTTAAGCAATTTGAAGTCCAATTCGTAGTGAGAAAGTTTTTTTTTATAATTTACGATTCTTTAAATTGCATTATTTGCAAATAAAAATCTCTTATTCTAAATACATTCATATTCTTAAAATACAAATGCACATAATGTCTTAAGACTAGTACAGCCATATGCTGCAATTTCAAGATGCAATCACACGGATAAAAATTCTTGATTTATATATTTTATTTTCCTTTTATAATGTGGATTTCTACAAAAAATAAGTGGTCGCAAAGCTGGAAAAGTCGTATTCTAAAAAAAGTACTAAAATCCAAAAGTATGAGAAATAAAACATAATATTATCTTCCTTGATAAAACAAATCTTACACGGTTTAAAATACATAGTTTAGTAATATATGAGCGAACCATTTAAAATCATTTACATGTTAAATTTTTACGAATTACTTAATGAAAAAGTCTAATTGCATTCAAAAACGTGAAGTTGCAAAAATTTCATATTTCTCTAAAAGATCTCAAAAGAAAAAGCATTGAAAATTTTGGTGGTAAAGCAATGTATTAATATGTTAATGAATAATTTAAAAATGATATTGTGTTCAACCAGAAAATGACTGTTGATCAGCAATGTAATATGGCTGTGCTTTGTCCTTGCGGATATATCAACATAATATATTAGTTGTCCGGGCTTTGTTTAAACGCAGCTATTTCAAACATTTTTCATAAGCGATAATTATAAAATTATAACATATTCTCATAAATTATTGAGGCGTACATAGGCAGACCATAACATTGGTTTTGAACATAATTATATCTCTAAACAATGCACGACAGCGAAATTGCGCAAATTTTAGTCAATAACAAAGGGTCAAAAGTACGTTCTTGAATCTAAATCAAACAAGATAAAATTTTATTTTAGTATAGCTATGATTTTGGAATCGACACGTCGCGAATGTTTTTTGCAAATATAAACATAATAACTACCATCAATTACGAATATTACGATCATTATGTATGTACTAGGGTAACTTTAATTGAAATTTTCAATTTGTTAATGTTTTTCGATGTTCTACTTGGTTTTTTAATAGGACGGTAATAAGTTGCTTATTTTTTCATTCAGAAGATGTTGAATTTTCAAAGTAGATTGTAAATAAAATAATTTAATACGGTTTTCATATGATGACACTCATCACAATATTTAAAAAGCGAGCTTTCCGATAATAATACTTATTTCAGGTCTGTTGATTTCTCTAAGACACTGTTAAATTTTTTATACAAATTATACATTAATAAATCTGACAAATTTTAGGAATTACGTATCGTAAAAATCGTTGGTATATCATTGTCGCTCTTTCAATTTCATCTAATTAGTAATCAAAATATTTCAAGCATCGTTTTATTTGAAAGACGTTTAAAGGCCTAATTGTGTAATTGTGCAATCGATTGCAAGTAACAATAGTAGTTTACAATTTTTTTGCATTGAAATAAAATACAAATTTTGATCAAATTATATCATTTGAACTTCGTGTGAATGATAACGAAAAAAATAGTTGGCGAACTCTTATTTGGGGTAAGTTACGAAGTTATGCTGACCGGCAAAGTATATATAATGTTGATATGCAAGGCACGTGCAACACTTCCACAACACGTGGTCTATTGGCGGAAACTGAATATAAAATGAATGTACAAAAAAAGAAACAACAGAAGAGGGGTCTTAAAAAAAATAACAACGGCAAAATCAATGTGCAACATGTGGACGCATACTCTGGCTATTATGAGAAAGTGAGAAAAACACGATTCTATGTATTTGTACACTACTTTCTAATTCAGATGTTTGCGTATCAAAGGGGGGACAGATCAGATCATAACTAAAATAATTTTAAAAAATTGAAATCACACACAAATATTAAAAATTTCAAGAGCTATAATAAGTTTACGAAAGATTCAAGATGTTTAGAACTTTAGATGAGTAAACCAATGATTATTGTAATCTATTTATGGAGATAAATTTACTGATTGCATAAATTATGATCTTGTTATGGCAAACCATATATGAAAATAATCTTAAAACCTATAAAAACACACACCACATGACCAACAAGAACAGACAAATGATGTTTAGAACTTTAGATGAGTAAACTAATGATTATTGTAATCTACTTATGGAGATAAATTTACTGATTGCATTCTAAACCCAGATAGAACTAATACTGTCATACATTTTTCATACAGTAGCTGCAATATTCGTGACGCAATAATTAGCACCAATTCAAAGTGGAAATTTCCCATCTACTTTTGGATTTTGATTCCTTTTATGTCGAGATAAAACGAACGTCGAATGCTGAATATGCGAGTTTAACATTATTAGTAACGGCTTTCAAAAAATACGTTAACGTTCTTAGGATGTTTATCACGACGAAAAAAAATAATACAAAAATAAATGCTAATTATTAACATCTGAATATTGATGTCAATATTATTTTTCAACTTAATGCACATCGTCGGCTTTCTTAGTCACATTTTACAGGAGAGACAAAAATATGATCCACATGGAAAGACGCAAACTTAAAACTACAAATTTTGAAAAATCATACTTATTTTTTGTTTGAAATAAAATTGAGTTACGTTTATTAATTCAAATTGGTGCATGTATATACGAATTATAATAGTAGCCAGATATTTTTTTTAGTCCTTCAGAATATTTTCACCAATTATCGTATTAAAAAATTCCTATTAGATGGCATTAAGATCTAAAATAAAAAAAAAATATTTTGGAGTTACGTAGTCTGCAAAGAAAGGCGACGATATTTTATTTGCACAATTAGTGAAACATAAAATGTTTTTCATTGTAGACAAAATAACAAAGCAATGCTTGAATCATAATTAGTGAGATATTAAAGTACAATAATTATTTGTTACATGTATGTATAATATACTAACTAATACTGTGGTCATAGGTTCGAATCTCACTCAAGTCAAGAATTTTTAAATTGATTTGATCGGTTATTACGACTGGGAGATCGGGAATAATATTAATAAAATCCCGATCGATCGTCTTGATCCAGGTTTACTCTGATTTCCTGGATTGTAAGGTAAATACTGAGGCGATTATTAAGTCGACGTGTATAAAAAACCCTCTCAAAAAAGCCCCATCAGGGATGTACGTTCTCTGGAATTCCAGACGACTGTTTTCTCTTAATAATTAAGTCGGGCAGAGCCGCTCTGTTAGTGACCTGTGTAACTAGTAATAGTTAAGATCACCGACAGACAATTATCACGTTGTTGTGTATAAAAAACCCTCTCAAAAAGACCCTTTCTAAAAATAAAAAAGCTCTTCGGAGCGTAAATAAATAAATAAATAAATATGTTTAAAAAGTCATTTGTTCAAGTAATTTGGGGATTATTTAGGATAATGCTTTTTCTAATTGCAAATTGAAAAGATTTCTAAGTTGTTTATTTACAGTTTGATGAAATATCTTGATATTCTTAGATCGTTTCCTCAAAAATAATGTAACCATGTACATTCATCATTTAGATTTTTTAATGAGTACGTACTGCCAAAGTTTTAAGCTGATTAATGTGGGGAAAACGACAATACAATTGGAAATATAACACAAAATCTTGTATTATATAAATCCTCTATAGTCTATAGTATCTAATTTTAACTAGTCGTGAGAATTATTTTTTACAATTATTGAGAATACCAACGATTGATTAGAGAAAACGATGCTTACCCACGGTCAAGTCTCAAAACAATTACAGGAATGTTTCAGATAAATTATTATCTCGTTCTCACAATAACCTATATCGGATTCTCATTGGAATCAATTATACAAACAATGCAAAAATATATGGTGACTGTTTAGTCTCATTTTATGACCAATCACTCTTCGTATCGCTTTATATGTGCATTAGTTGTGTAATTTTTGTGATTTATCTACAGATAAAATGAAAAAAATACAATGTTTTGCATGGAAAAAGCTCAACGTGTAAAATGACTCATATAATTCGGCTACTTAAGGCTTATAGATAATCTACACTGAGTTAATTTATTAAGATGTTTAATCATTAGATGTTAAGAATTGAGAACCTTGAAAATGTTGGAAAATGTTTCGTGGACAACAATACGATAATAATAATTTATTTTCGTATTGATCTCGGTAGAACAATGGAAATATTATAAGTTAAAACAACAGATATGTATAGGAATTATTAAGTATAAATTAAATGTAATATTAGATTAAAGTAAAATAAATTAGTTGAATTTCTCTCAATGACGACTATCAAAGACTAATCTAATAAGAATGAAATGCGGTTTAGAGGATAAAATTAAAACTCTTTGTTTTTTTAAATTAAATAATAAATTTATATGTGTACTACATTACAGGATAATTTAAAAATTGATAACATAAACAAGGTTGACGAACTCTTTGGTGCCTGATTCTATGTAGGTATATTTTATTATGATTATTATAAATATGCATTGCATCTAATACATGAATTTTTTTAAACACTGAAAATTCACTCATTTTACTTTGTGTAAATCAAGGCAATTAGCGCAGTTTTTCAAATGTCAAAACACACAAATGATCCGGCGAAAGTCACGATTGAGATGATCGTTTTACGTTTTCTCTTTGTTTGTATGTTTAATTTGTATAATAGAAAAGATTAAAACGGTTTTTGTTGGTAAAGGATGGTTGTTGTACTGACCGACTCCAAACTTGGTATTCTTGAGCGGCAGCCACATGATTGCAGGGCGAGGACAAGGCTACAGGCCACAGGATATCACAGTGACGTCATGTCCATAGTGAAGCCTGGCAGGTGCAGGTGCAAGGCTTGGTGTAGTCCTGATCTTCCTGCTGGTGCCGGTACAGAAGCTTGTTCCTTTGCACTTTGACGTTTGACACTAGCCACTATTTTCACAGCGATCACCGCACATTACCGTCCACTGCGCCTGCGCGCGCTCTCTGATCGAATTCGAATGTTTTCTCCCTCGCGAACCGCGGCACGAACACACACACGCACACTATGTATTCATTCATTATAAATGTAATAATTGACTTTTTAAACTGTCCAAAATAATCATAAAAATCAATTGAATTCATTTATTCTATTTCAAAAATAATAAGACATAAATTTTCATTATGGTATAACACAACACATTCTGAAGGAAAATATTCATAATTGTTAGTTGAGTGATGTGTCCATTGTAAAAATAACATCATCCTTAGTGCATTGATCCCTTTTAGGATCACTTCCAATCATATTCAAGCATCGTCTTCCACTCTCTCATATTTTGGTCTTTCACTCATTCTATACATTTTTACTCTTTTAGCTTATCACAAGTGCTCAGAAATAATACGCTAAGCTCAGACTTTAAAATTAAATATGTACTACTCCGCAACAATGAAGTTGACTTTCCTGTTATTTGCAGATTCAAAAGTTTTACATTCGAATCAGCACAATAATTTGCTGATCCGAAACTGAGATCATTAAAAGTTATAAATATCACTGGAAAGAAAATAAAAAAACAAATGCATATTACAAAAATAAACTTTATTCTGTATGAGTATTGCGTTTAATCACTTCAATATATCATTTAGCAACACACATAATATCAGTTAGGTAATGAAAATCATTTTTCAAATTACAAAATACTACCCAAAAATGATTTATTAAAAACAAAACGGAATCCATGATGAAATTGTCAACAAAATAAATACTACTGGTTATTATTTAATTAGCACCAATAACATTTAAATACAAAATAAATTATGATCTTGTTATGGCAAACCACATATGAAAATAATCTTAAAACCTATAAAAAAAACACACACCACATGACCAACAAGAACAGACAAATGAACAAAAAATTAATGTGTTTATAAAGATAACTTTAAATATTTTTGTCTATAAAAATGAAAGCCTCAATTAATTTTTAACATTTTTACTGACATGTCTGTCTTAATCAGCACTAGATTATAAAATGAGAATAAACAAAACTCTAGCTCATACTATTTAAGAATAAATGTACAATGCATTCTATTATTTTCAACACACATAAATAATATGTGCATGATAGATAATGTGTTTATTGCAATGCCACTTTGAGCAACGTCAAGATCTATAATTGTCAATGCAATCTTCATAATGTCCAAGAACACTCAAATATACATTTAGATTTGAGAGGCCAAATAGATGCTGATGCTCAATGAAAAGCAGCATTAATAACACACATTATTCAGTCAAAATGTAAATTCAATAAACATAATGTAATGAAATCTCAATCAAAAATGTCACAATCTGAAAACTATTTTATTTGTTCACTGTAAAAAGATATAATATTTAATAATTAGAATATATAAAAAATATAATTTATTTGATGGTAATAATGGAATAAATAATCTATAATATAGCAATCATTTGGAAATGGAAAATGTATTATTGTAATAAAGAGTATATTTTGGTTGTCCTTAAGACTATTTTAATTTCATGAATTCATTATTGAATGGCAAATCAATGTATAAAATATAGAATTATTAATTTATTATTTTATTGACACAAAATGAAAAGATACTGTATGAGAATACTGGTTATTTGAAAGAGATACAAAACAACTTTAAGTCACAGAACATAACATAGAAGATAATTTATAAATAAAATAATGTAATCACAAAGAAATGTAATATTTCAGGGTTCATAATGTAAATGTCATCACATGATAATATAGAAAAGGCTGGCGTTCAATAAATTGTTTTAATTTTATCTGCTCAAAATGAATGAAGCAGCATAACAATAATACTAGTTTAAATTAATTCTACATGGTAGTAGAAAAATTATAAATTTGTCATCTAATCAGTATTTACAATATTTTCTTCTATAAATAAATAAAAATATTTATTTTGTACATTTTGCTAGTATTTACACAAAAAGTAATTTACTATGATTTCTTGTTACATCATTAGATATATGTATAGGAGTACTCTCCGATGGTGTAAGTAAATGGTATCCATTTTTTAAAGACCCATTGCTGTATTCAGACTTTGTCATGTTAAAGCTTCTAAGTAATGGGTGTTTAGATTCTATGGGTTTTTGTGTCATAGGTAAAACTGTTGTTTTACTATGCTCCTTCTTTTGGTCATATTTTGCCTGAGAGATGATATAAACATTAATGATAACATTTTTTAAATATATTCACGTAAAAAGAATAATGACATACCTTATTATAACACAAAACACCCAAAATTGCCATGAGCATTCCCAGTATGTTCATTTTCGTCACAGGGTTTCCTAATATAAACAATGAAACTGCTATGACAAATATTCTTTTTGATGCATTGGCTACTGCATATGTCAAAGGAGCGACTAAAGATATTATACTAAAAGCCACTATGTTTTGTAGCCAGCATAAAAATCCGTCGAGGAACATTAAACCAAACACATAAAGTGATTCTGAAGACTGAAAAATATACATTATTAATATAAGTCATAAATAGAAACAAATATGTATACAGAGGAACCTTTATACATCGAATTTCAAGAGCAACGAAAAAATAATTGAAATATTGAGAAATCGAACATCCTGAATTTCGTTTCGATAGATTGTAATTTCAAAGGGAATAGAAAAATTTCAATATGAAGGAATTCAATATATTGAGGATCCACTGTACAATGATATATTACCACTTTTGTATCAACAATTAATTTTGGAAGATCAATAAACATCCATACAGGAATGAACAGAATGAATGCGAGTCTCCCGAGAAGAAAAAGTAACCTTAAATGGTGAATGCTCGTGTCTTGAAGCACCTTAAAATTTATGACAAAAAATGAAGACATAAATTATAAATAACTTAAAACATAAATATGAAAAAGATATACTACAATAAATTTTATACAAATAGGTGTGAGTACAATTTTGAAAAATGCATCATAATTTGTTTATATAAATAAATTTAAATCTTGATAAACTGTTATGTTTTGATGGAGTTGCATTTTATAGATTGCAATAAATTTTTTATGATATTTCAGATTGATAACAGACTATAAAAATGTGATTTTATCATGAATAATATAAGTCTTTTGTTTGTTTTTTTTTTTAATTGAATATTCTATTCGCTTATTTTTATGAAAATGAAATAGGCACCTTCTTGGAATAAATATGTTGCAAAGAGAAACCGGCAGTAGATATGAGAGCGCAGATCATTCCTATCCCATCATAAGAGAGTTCAGTCACGGTGGCGATCGCAACTCCGGTAATAATGGGTAAGAGACTACAATATACTTTCATGGTCTGCTTTTCTCCCGTGATGAGCCTGGCCAGGATGACAGTGAACAGTGGCATTGTGGCTTTGACTGAAATAATTAATTAAATAGCAAATATAAGACTCTCATTGATAATTACATTAATTGTTGTCATAGTTTAATTGAACAGACTGTATATAGAGAAAATGTATACATTTCGAAAAAAGAATTAAGATTTAAATATAAAAAATTGGTAGTGATTTAATTTAAATTTTGGCATACACTTCGTGAAGGTGAAGAAGACGAGGGTCACGATTCCGGAAATAAGTCGAAGGAAGAAAATAACGTCAGCGCGTAAATTTGAACGGTGGATTAAATTACCTGTGTGTGCGTAAGAGACTGGAACCTTCCATATGGAGACGTGAGAGAAGACAGAAGTGAGGAACTTGCCGAGGGCCAGCGGCACTATCAGGCGGCAGTAGTACGGCCACTGCAGTACGGCCCTCGGAGCTGGCCGCACGCGCCACCAGGACAACAGAGGACCGCTGTACACAGAGATACTCAGCAGCTGTACGGCCGTAACGGTCACCGGGTACGGCAAGCGGCTCAGCACCATCTTGCCTAGTACGTTGTTGGTGCTGCTCACCGCGTACCAGGCCAGGCACAGCAAGCTCACCTGGATCACCTCGCCCATGCTAGTACCTGTACCTGTACCTGTACCTGTACCTGTACCTGTACCTGTACTTGTACCTGTACCCGCACCTACCAGAACACAGGCCATCTAACGCAACCACGCTGCATTGGTAAACATACGTCACACTGTCACCGTCACTGACATCTCGCCAAAACTGCCACATTCACTGCTATTTATACATGATTTAATATATCAACATATATGTATGTATATCAAACAAGTCGTGCGAACGACGAAGAACAAAGATTGAAAAATACTTTACATATTCTGAAATATATTACTTGACCACTGATTTGTGTAAATCATTTTTATTTATTGAACATGATAATACACTTAATAAAATATTTTTTGACAAAATCTGAAATAATAAAAATTAGTAAAACAGTAGTTAGATTTAAAAAATAAAAAGTAGATATTTATGTTGATGGTATTGTTGACTAGTGGATCTGTCAATGAACGGTGACAGAGCGAGAGTGACGGAAAGTACGACTACGAGACAAGGACGGTGAATACTGGAGTGAGATGAGTTATCAAGAAGCAACTGCGGCGGCCACTGCTGGCAATGCCACTGATAAAGGAGACACCAAGGAAGATGCATACACTGCCTGCTCAGAGTTGCACTTCTCCAGGACTGATATGAATATGCTCATCATGAATTACCTCATCACCGGTTACTTCCATTCATTTTTACCTTCTTTGCCCCTAATACTCATTATTTACTGCAGCTAAATACAGTAACTAAAGCCAATTTGAATTGAAGAGATGACATTTTTATTTTTAACATTTCAAAGAACAAAGAGATTTTCTTTATTCATAAACTGACAGTGATTAATTTTAGTTCAATGTCTTCATTGTAAAGATTAATTGAATGTGATGAAAAAAAAGTAATAATGTTAATAAAAAATTGTAACTAGTATATATTTCTGAAGAGAAATGAGTAAATTAACATATTATTTCTTATGGTTGTATTTGAATACATCAGATATATGTATATAGACTGTCGGTATAAAAATGAAAACATATACATACAATAATAATTGGTGCTGTTTTCAGTTTTTTTCTAACCTTTAACTAACTTTTAACATTAACTTTTAACAAAATTTTAGATGCATTCCAAAATAACGCCTATTTTATTCATCCATTTCTCAAAAGGAGTTTCTATTCTTCCATATAATTTTTTTTTAATCTATACAGAAGGATTCAAGGAAGCTGCACTGAAATTTCAACAAGAAGCTGGACTTACAGAACCAGCACTGTCTGGTTCACTTGACCAAAGAATTCTCATCAGAGAAGCAGTTCAAAGCGGAAGAATTCAAGAAGCCACAGCACTTGTTAATGAATTACACCCGGAACTATTAGATAATGATAGATACCTTTATTTCCATCTACAGGTATGTGTGTGCTTCATGTGTATTCAAAATAGTTGATATATTATATATTAATTCACAGCAACTGCAACTGCTGGAGCTTGTCAAAGCAGGAAGAGTTGAAGCTGCATTAGGATGGGCCAGGGCTGCATTGGCTGAAGCCGCTGCAGCCAGACCGGCTGCTTTGCCTGAACTTGAACGATCCCTGGCACTCTTGGCATTCCCAGATCCTAACAATTGCCCCTTTGCTGATCTATTACAGCCACAATACAGCCAGACAGTTAATATTTTATTAATAATCTACATACCAATTAATATAAGAATAAACAAAAATATTTTGTTTCATAATTTCAGATTGCCAGCGAGTTAAATGCTGCAATATTAAGAATGGAACATCAAGAATTTACTAGTCCTAAACTTGCAAGTCTCTTGAAGTTAATTTTATGGGCACAATCAGAGTTAGATAAGAAAAGTATCAAATACCCGAAAATGACAAACCTCGCGAATGCGACTATCGAACAGCTGAAATGAAGTTCTTAAACTTTAATGTACTGATGTTTTTGTAAGATAAGATGATATTTTAAATTTATGGTGTTTGTTTACTGGTTGTACAAAGTATTTCAAGAATTTTCAAACATTAATTATGCATTGACACAAACAAACAACATATTGGTTTCGATGAAATAAATCAATTTGTAAACTGAAATTATAAGCAAAGTTCAGATGATCACATAATTTTATTGATTAACTTTAAGTTTATATTTATAAAAAATAGATGTAAAAATTAAATAAATGTTATTATTCTTAAAATTATTCATTTTTTATTAACAAATGAAAACTTAAACATTATCAAGAGCCAGTAAGTGTAGGCATTATTTAACTAAGATAAATGTATAACATATATTGAGAATAACATTAAAAAATATATATACATAATGTTAATAATAGTAATGAATTTTAATAGCTAAAAATAAAACAATGAGCAAATACATTATGTACACTTAACAAAAAAATATAAAAGAAGGTTTCAAACCACCGAATGAAAGAGATATAAATTGTCCCTATGTCTATGAATTATTACGAAATATTTTTATTAAATGAATTACCATCCAAAAACATATTCAAGAGCTTTTGATAATGGACCAGTCGATCTTTGTGCTCCTATTTGACTATTTGATGTATTGGGACTTGCCAGTAAAGATGTATTAATCCTAGTGGGTCCCGCAGTTAGCTGACGAGCTCCATTACTGTAGACAACATTTAAAATATTAATTTATGTTTTCTTATAGATGTGTGTTTGAAATTATTTACTTACCGACTAATCGGCGGAGGATTTGGACATGAAGCTACACCTATCATTAAATTTCCTGATAATATCCGTCCATTGAGTGCAAGTCCTCGCATGGCTTCTGATCGTGAACCAAATCTCAACCAAACCCAGTTACCTTGTGATGGGAACTTCTTTTCTAAAATTTAGATAAAATTATTTAAGCTTTATTATAATGGTTTATAAGTATTATTGAATAACAAACCTAGAATATTCCCACAGTTTGAAAATTGTGTTATAACCATATTAGAAGCACTAGCGGGAAATCCAAAAACAGTAATCCAACAGTCATTTTCTTCATCACCATATCTGATATCGGTGGAGGTATCATTCATAATAGAAGTATTGTAGGTGTCATTTGCAGATGCTGTATTTATGTTAGTGGCATATTGATTGATTCCAAATGATTTATTCAAGTGCAAACTTTGATTATGAGCAAATGATAAGTTTCCGGTGAAGGAATTATCCATCATATTCTCTTGGTGGGACACATTAAAGTTTGTTGGATGGTATGGTGATGTTATACCCACGGTTGGGGATTGTATAGACTGATTTCCATTCCATTCAGGCTTGTGTAAAGTATCAAATAATCCCTGAGTTGGAGGACCATTAATTTTGTTGGAAAAAGAAGTATTTTGGAGTGGCTTGGTTCGCACGGGTGTGCTATATTGTGGTTGAACAGGTTTGCTTGGTGGCGAGGATCCTTTAAATAGTAAAATAAATAATGCTTGATGATCTTTGGAGTACGATTAGAAAATGTATAATTTTTAATACCGAAAGTTACGTTTCTTCCTTTTGTGGGAGAGAGACTATTTGTTCTAGGTGTTGGCTGATTGTATTCTCCTACCATGAAAGGAGGTAATATATTCATATTTGGACTTCCTGAAGGAGAATGTGTTGGAGAACCAAGTGTCATAGGTTCCATGTTTACTGTATAACCTAAAAGTGTTTTGGTTTTTGAGAATATTACAGTTTGAATTATTTGTAGCTTATGTTAAAACTTCCAAAAATTAATAAAATAGTGATGGATTTATTTTGTATAATTACCTTCGTGCTTCAAGGATAAAGAAATTTGAACGACCGTTTCTCCGTACCGCTTTGACGTTTACCCGGGAATTAACAAGGTAACACTGACACATTATACATATTTTTTTTACATACATAGTTGTTTACTTATTTATTATTTTCATACTCTATGATGTTCCAAAATCTATTAAAAATGCTGTATTATTAAAAATCGTGACAGTAATTATTTTAATTGTAAATTAATTCACTCTTAAGCGTGTCTAAAGTTTGACATTTAAATAAAACAAGGAAGAGGTATCACCAACTATCCGTATTGATCAATAACTTATTCTTCAAATTATTTATAATTCAGTAAGTAAGTACTTAAAATATTTACTTTATAAGATCTTCGAACTTGAAATAAATAAAAAATTCAATAAAAACTATAATTAAAAAAATACATATAATAAATAATGCCTATTAATAACTTATAAGGAAGGATTGATTTTTTGGTAACTGAAAGATCCAAAATTTCTTCACTTCATACATAGCGCATGGAAATATGGACATGGAGAGTCGCATCTGGACCCCATGGCTTTCTTATTGATATTTCGCCTTTTAAAACTAATACGTGTGAAACTGACTATTTGGATCAAGTTAATATTAATTTGATTGTAAAGTTGACAAAACAACCCAATGAATATGGACCACGTAGGTATTTTTCCAATCAATCTACCCACCTGTATAATCCTTCTTACGAAATTGCATCAACGAAGCTGTGAGAAGTTAAATTAGATAATGCATTTTGGCAGAGCCGTGTGTGTCATTGTGAATCGGAAAACTAAAAGTATTTCGCAAGAGAATCAGCAGATTCTTCATTCAGTGATCGGTCAACAAACACGAATCATTTGAGTTCTCACGGGCCTAGTATTGCTCAACAAGGCTTTGCCTCTAGGCTCTATAACAATACAAATCTATAATATTTACACCAAGATAAAAATTAATAATCTCTTCCGTGATTTACAATACCTACACAAATGTGAGCTATGATTTAATAACCATTTGCGGAGAAGCATTAATCTATGATGTGGGCGCAATTAATATTACCCACATAGGATATTTTATCAAAAATTTAGATTTATTCATTTACCTGAAGTGGTTTAAACGAAAATGAAATTATGTGTGATTTTGTCACAATTATAAACAGATGTGATTGCTTCTTCTGAGATAATTGAAAAAGTGAGAGAAGTGTGAAAGCATCACGCCATACTCATACTAACATTTACTATTATTGGCTATTACGAAATGCCTATACAGTAAATATAAATATACTAAAGGTAATATAAATAACATCATAACCCACAGTATTTTAATGACTTTATCCGAAATTTTGAAGATGTTCACATATTTAATTTAATTACCTTGTATATCATTAATCATTGGGTTATTAGATGGGTAACTAATTGACGACCTTCGTGGCTAGTTAAATATTCGGATGAAGTCTTCTATGGATTTAAGCATGTTTGATATGCTATAGAATTAGATTAACCAGTCATTAACGTCAGCCCATTTGTCAGTCTTTTTGTAATTAGGAAATGTTCACACAATACATGTCGCTATTAATTTTCTGTTGAATTTAAAAAAATAATTTAAGTATCATTTATTTGTTTATAGGTGAGCATAATTTTTCAATATATTTCAGTACTGTTGAGATACTCTACTTATTCAAATGTATTTTGGTATGTCTATACAAACATGATATTATAGAAAAAATTGTTTTAAAATATACAAAATCTTGTAAAAATTTTCAAATTAAAACTTTTTTTGTTATGTAACCCAACTATATATTAAAAATAATTGTAATAATCACCAATAGAATATAATAATATGTTTGTGGCATACAATAGTATCCTAGTTTATTACAGGTAGAGGTTTAAATGGATAGGTACGTACTGGAAAAATGTTTTTTTTTTATTATTATTATTAAGAGAACACAGTCTTCTGGAATACCAGAGAACCTACATCTCTGATGGAGCTTTCTTTGAGGAGGTTTTTATACACAACAACGTGTTAATTGTCTGTCGGTGATCTTAACTATTACTAGTTACACAGGTCACCGACAGAGCGGCTCTGCCCGACTTATTAATCGCCTCAGTATTTACCTTACAATCCAAGAAATCAGAGTAAACCTGGATCAAGACGATCGATCGGAATTTTATTAATATTATTCTCGATCTCCCAGTCGTAATAACCGATCAAATCAATTTTAAAAATTCTTGACTTGAGTGGGATTCGAACCTATGACCACAGTATTAGTAGTCACGCGTCTTATCCCCTGAGCTATCACGCTGGTATGTTGTTTGTTGTTTCTATTAACAAATATATTTAAAAACAGTATAAACAATAAGGCAAAACCTTATAATATAGAAATACTGTTTCAGTTTCTCCTAAATAAAATCTCTTATATACTCATATAACCCGTTATATTTCTTGCACTGTTGATTTATTTATCAAACTAATTTAAATAAAACAGTTTATTTATCAAACTCTACTCGACTATAGATGAGTTACCTAAACAGTAATCCTAAACGTATACAAATTAATCATATAATTTCAAATATGAAGTTAAGTTATAAAATGATTTTAATTTAGGATTCACTCAATAATTATTTATTATTTATCAAATGCAAGCAGGAAAAAAATTCTGTGAGGATATGAACGTAGCTTTACGATGAAATGGGACACGGTCATCAGATCAGAGTGTATTCATATGTGTTGTGCACAGGCCTCTGTAATTATTCATCGAGGAAACGGCTGAAGGAAATGAAATTCGAGGCATTGTTATTCCACAACATTATCACATTTCAGTGTTTCAGATAAAACCAATTCTTCAGTTTCACAACTGCGTTTTCCGTTCCCTGTGCGGACAACTGCATTTTATTACCGCATTTCCACTTACATAACCGACAAAATATCTGATTAAATATAATGAGGACGCTTTGAAATATCCATGTCAGTGAGTTTAAGTGATTAGAATCCGATTCCATGTGATACAAAGTTTGATCTTGAGGAATTTAAAATAATTTCGGTACAACATTCATTAATCATTTAATATATTGAATTAACGCGAAAGTCTTCAGGTTGATATTTTAAGGTAACGCACCTTAAGCCAAACTAAATTGTTTTTTTATTAAAAGTGAAAGAAATTTAAGGAGTTATACCTATAAAAAGATTGATGAGGTTGTAATGAAAGTGGGCACAGCTTTTTAATTTAGCCGCAACAGACCGGGCCAATCTCTAAGATTAATAAGGGTGGACTTGAATTAACTGAGAATATTTTTGGGGATGCTGGGGTATCGCAAGAATAAGTGAAAAAAAATTATTATTTTTTTTTTTTACTTTAATAATGAAAAATATTAATAGTGCTTTTGTGAATCAAGTTTGGGTCATCATAACGGAATCAGCTGTTTCTGTGAAGTACTCAGTAGTGACAGTCACGTGTGTATTGTGTTTTTTAATACTTTTAATATTTTTTAATTAATAAAAAAATATTTTATATATTTTTATTCGCTTATATTTACATTTATTTTACTTTAAGACCACCTTGTATAGTACCTACTTTAGATTAAATACCTCATTTAAAATTGGCACCTTCCTTTAGCTAATTTACTAGCAATAGTACAATAAATAATTGGAATTAAAAAAATTCGGGATAGATCAAATGAAGAAGTGATGCTATTTGGAATTCTAGCCAATATTCTAAGTATGAATAACGATTGTATTTACCCGCAATGTTTCAATAGCAGTAGTGTTGACTTAAAAACCATTAGAAATATGATTGAATGTTTTAACAAAATGTTTATAGATAGAACGAAAAATAGACTCAATGAAATATGAAGGAGATAATTTCTATATGGGTAGTTAACAGCTTTGCGAATCACTGAACTGATATTATGAGTTATCGTTAAATTGAAAATTCAGTTTTGTGTCTTGACATTATTGAAGATGTTAGTGAATAAGTTTTACGATTGATTGAGCTTTCACGTTTTATGATGGAAAGCATCTCGATGAACGTGTCGAATATAACACTAGAAATACTGTTAATGTCGTCGTCGGCTCTTTTGTTCTGTTTCGAAACTTGTTATTTTTTTATAGAAAAGGTCACCAGGTGAGACCAAATTGGTGTACGCATTAGTGTTGCTGGAAACCCGTAAATTGCACCAATTTCCCAACAACGATGCAATGAGAATTTACTCCGATGCTAATGATAATTGAACCGTTGAGAACGTTGCATTAAATGATTTATGAAAAGTGTGCTTAACAAATCACTTCGCCCTCCCATTGTGCCATTTAATATTGTTATATTCTATTAGCAATTATCAAGCACAATTGAAAATATGTACAAAAAATACACACAGGTTCGTGTACGTACCAAGGTTGATCTGTACCATTGTTCATGTTTGTGCAGTGCGAAAATATTAAATTCAGTCCCATTTCTCAATTATACTTTTTGTCTGTTTAACATTATATCGATTCGGTTAAAACTAATAACAATGCGGATGAATTTCAAAACATGCGAATGGACTAACGCAAAATATATTATGGAAAATTGTGTAATTTATACTGGCCCATTCATAAGTAATAAATTACACATGTCCGTATCTTGTTAGATACAGATGAATTTATAAAAATCATTGAGATTATATGTATAAAGGTGACAATAAACATTTAAACGATGTCGAAAACATAGGAGAAAAAGATGAATTGTGTCACCAAAGGTTTACAGATGACTGCTTTTATTGCTCGCATTGTTTATCTGTCACTTTCCTGTCTTTCCAATAAAATTACACCGTCTTTCACTTAATATGATACAGAAAGTCATTAAAAGTTGCTTGATATATTCAAGGATGTCACCATGTAAACAATTTACATCACTTTGGATGTTTTTATAAGAAAGATTATGTTGCTCTTGAGTGTCGGATTTTAGGGACTAGTTGTAGGTGACCACAGCCCGTGTATTTGTGAAATATGTGTATAGGGTTTAGAATATGCCAATGGATAAGTGACCGGCCACGTTCGAATTAATATTGTATGACACTAAAAAATCCTAATACAATCACTCTGATTTCGATTTTTGAGTGTTGGATTATCGAACACGTTAGATTTTAGGGACTATAATGTTGCAGGTGGCCACAGCTCGCTCAGTGAGTATATATGTATAGGCACATCTAATCTAATATATATAAAAATATTGCATGGGACTTCTATAAGTTCATTAATACAGTATGTAGGATGATACTCTTCTAAATGATTATAAAAATACACCGTTATTTTGCTTATGGCTAAAATTGCTTAGTTTTATATTCTGCCGTCCATTATTGTGTGCTTATATTGAATTTATCGTAATTTTCTCAAACAGTTGTTGCTCAAATTATTGCTAAAAAGCATAATGTCTCACAAGGTGTACAAAGAGTGCGTGAAGTGATTATTTGTTCGAACACGCGTTATTAGATTTCATATTTCGTGGGAAAAGTGCATGGCGACAATATCATTGTTATAGTCATTAAAGAGCGAATTTCGAAAATATTTACATGCATACAATTTCGATTTTTCGTTTCAATAATATGTGAGTTTCTCGGGGTCATATCGTTTAAATCCAGTATTGAAAGTGTTCAAGTAAGTAAGGAAGACATCTTATTTAATCTGGTGATCTTTTTTCCCATCGTTTGTATCAGAATGAGCATTTTACATGAGGTAGATGACGGAAGTGTTTGTAGTAAGTGTGAGTGCATTTCTTACCGCACTTCGATACAACCTCTTGATAATTGTCCTTCTCTGTCTACCACACTATAGGTAAACCCATTCTAACAAACCTTTTAATATATATTTTAATTTTATTAAATAAACCTACACCTCTATATATATATATATATATATATATATATATATATATATATATATATATATATATATATATATATATATATATATATATATATATATATATATATATATATATATATATATTTATATTCTATTTGAGTTGCCTAGTATCAAAGACGACTCTTAAGCACGAAAAAATTTTATATATTACGAACAAAGGAGTCGATTTTCATAATAAGGTTAATATTCAACTCGAGTTTAGGTAGGACACATTCTAAATAATAGAAATTATCAATAAAAACCACTTCGAAACAAATGGTCTCAAGTCGTCTTTGATAATTAATTGCCTACACATTTATACAAACATTTTTTTATAATACTATTATTTTTATTTTTAAGTATATACTTTTCATTATTGCTTTAAACCTTTTCATTATTATTATTTTTTTCCTGTCTCTAAAAAAAGGTCTTATGAGCGTTTATATGCCAATAAAAATGAACTATACTATTCGTAAGTTTTATTTATATTAATATTAAGAGAACACAGTCGTCTGGAATACCAGAGAACCTACATCTCTGATGGAGCTTTCTTTGAGGAGGTTTTTATACACACAACGTGTTGATTGTCTGTCGGTGATCTTAACTATTACTAGTTACACAGGTCACCGACAGAGCGGCTCTGCCCGACTTTAATCGCCTCAGTATTTACCTTACAATCCAGGAAATTTGAGTAAACCTGGCTCAAGACGAAATCAATTAAAAAAAGTGACTTTTGAACCCATGGCCACAGTATTAGTAGCCCGCGTCTTATCCCCTGTGCTATCCCTGGTGGATTATAAGGTAAATACTGCGACGATTATTAAGTTACTCTGTCGATGACCAATATGAAAATACTGTGCTCATGAGTTCAAATCGCGATCGGTTATTACGTGTGAGAGATTGGAAATAATATAAATAAAATCCCGATCGATCGTCTTGATCCAGGTTGATTTACTGGATTGTACGGTAAATTATGAAGCGATTATTAAATCACGCAGAGCCGCTTTGTCAGTAAACTGTGTAACTAATAAAAATTAAGAACACCGACAACAACAATTTATTAATATTATTCCCGATCTCCCAGTCGTAATAACCGATCAAATCAATTTTAAAAATTCTTGACTTGAGTCGGATTCGTACCAAATTTTGTATGTATAATGCAAAACTGAACTATTTGAAGAGCTCTAAGATATTTTTCCTCCATCCTTTGTTATAAAATTGGTATTATTAATAAATTAATTATAATAGTGTAAGTGTGAAATTGTTTGCAATGTCTGTATTGCAGAGAGAGTGCATCTGAGATGGGAACGATGTCTCGGAGTTGTGACGTAAGATTATGTTTAGTGTAAGCTTGCTTTTACTATGTGAATATACTTGAAGTATGCCATCAAACATTTAGTCAGGTCCACCAAGGGACTACATCTTTTAAGGGCATCTCAAAGACACTACCGAGATGCAATAAACATTCGCAAATACTCCTTCATGTCCCTCAAGCTCTTCTTTGAATCATACACAAGAATGTATGCATATTGAAGCACACTGTCGTGGTTTCATATTAAACGGAGAGCCTTGCAAATATTATAGTTTACTTAGTCGGAAACCTTTGATATATTATAACAAACATGTTGGATGCCATATAAGCATCAAATCATTAAGCATTTTACTATAACAAATTACCGCATATAAAGTAAAAGCTCGTGTGAGGAGATTTTGTAAGAATTTACTACTTTTGGTATGAATAAAATATCGAAGAAAAGTCTATAAAGTTCTTCAAGACGTTAACAATATCAAAAGTCTATAAAGTTATTATTTTAGATACTTATTTATCACCTTATTAGTTATATGCTTTATTTAAATTGATGCTCTTTAGCAAGAGGGGTTGATTGCCTCCCCCTTGATTGATAAATAAAAAAAAATAGACCAAAAACCTAAATTATCTGCTAGCGCCAATGTTTATTTATACTGTGTTTTCAATTTCTTGTGATTTCTGTATGCTTCTTCTTGATTATTCAGATTTTTTAAAATAATATTTCAGATTAAAAATTACATACTAAGCTTCTCCCAGGTCTGCTTTGTTTATTAATTTTTGTTATAAGGGGTATTTTTTTCCATTTTTTGTAATACACCCTCAAATATTTTATACTCCATTATAATTGAAAACAAATGCATCACCATTTTTTTGTAATTCAATATTTGCAGAATAATAAAACCACGTTTATCTTACTTATGCTATTTTATTACTTAATCAATTTATAATTTTAAATTTAATGATCGAGCCTAAAATATACTCATTACTGTAAAACCTTACATACTTTCATACTGATTTCTCGATTTTTGATATATTTTTAAAGAGTATCCCGTGGGAATACTTATGTATCGTAAGTATTGGCGAAGAAGCATACATAGTGAAAGTATAACCCGTCCATGAGAAGGCTTGTTCGCTTTGTAAGTAGAACTTTGTTCTAGTTTTCGCTCATCAAGTAACCATCGAGATCTTGCACCAACAAACCCTCGTATATTCACGTTCATATCATCAAAGTGTCGAATTGGACATGAACATTGCATCTAAAAGTGGGATGTATTTTAAAGTAATACCGGGAAATATAATACAATTGAAATGCCAATGCGCTATTCAGGTATTTCAAGGTGCCGACAGAATGACCATGTATGAAGCTTTTGTCCAAGGATCATCAATTTAATATCTTATTGCAAGTAATGGTGCGAATACAATCTTCATCATTAATTAATATTTACACTCTCAATGGCAAATATAATACGATAGTTTTAATGGTTCATCTATTGATTTTTTTTATCGCGAATTGAAAATGCATTACATCGCCAATGATCCGGATTATGTAAGATTTTATGCCATCATGAACCCAAAGCGAATTTTATCAAATTTGATCCGGATAATCGATCGTCAATACGTGATGCAGATTTTTATCTATTTTAAACTGCAATTAAAAAGTTGCTGCAAATAAAAATTCTGACTAAGCCACTAAATTTATAAAATCATAATGCATAACATTAGTCCATTTAAAAATCACATAACCCACTATGTAATAGAGGAAACATGGGTTAATCTATAAAAAAGAGGATTCCGGTATATTTAATAATAGAAATTAAACAGTGTAAGCCTAGATTAAAATTAATTGAGGGTTTGTGAATTTTTCATAGAAAAATCGATATCGATCAATAATTATAACCACAAGCGTAATAGCTAAGGGGATACAGCGCGTAGCTACAAATACTGTGGTCATGGGTTCAAAATTGATTTGTTAAATTATTACCACTGATAGATCAGGAATAGCATTAATAAAATCTCGATAAATCGTCCAGGTTTACTCTGATTACCTGGATTGTAAGGTCAATACTAAGGCCATAATTCAGTTGGGCAGAGCCGCCCTGTCGGTGACCTTTGTAACTATTAATAGTTAAAATAACCGACAGACAATGAACGTTGTTGTGTCTAAAAAAACTGTAAAAACATTCCCAAAAACCGCTTGGGGCGTATATACATAAATTTAAAAAATAATTATACAATAAATGGTATGTAAAATCTCTCAGTTTTAAATTTATCCTCTTTGGCAGGTATTTTGAGGATGATTGAGATTAAGCAGATTGACCTAATTTCTAATGGATTTATTTTAGGGAGATGTATATGTGACTTCTGACTCTATAATAATTACATACTCTATAATAATTACATACCAACGTGATAGCTCAGAGGATAAGAAGCGTGGCTACAAATACTGTGGTCATGGGTTCGAATTCCACTCAGGCCAAGAATTTTTAAATTTATTTGATCGGTTATTACGACTGGGAGATCGGGAATAATATTAATAAAATCCCGATCAATTGTCTTGATCCAGGTTTACTCTAATTTTCCTGTATTGTAAGGTAAATACTGAGGCGATTATTAAGTCAGGCAGAGCCGCTCTGTCGGTGACCTGTGTAACTAGTAATAGTTAAGATCATCGACAGACAATTAACACGTTGTTGTGTATAAAAAACCCTCTCAAAAAAGCTCCATCAGAGATGTAGGTTCTCTGGTATTCCAGACGACTGTGTTCTCTTAATAATAATAAAAAAAATCATATTAAGGTACTCAGTTGGGTCTTTTATTTCTATTATTATCCCAATTCTGCAAGGAGTATATTTGGCTATGTTTTAATGGTCGCCTATGCAGTGTTACTTAATTTCTTTGACATACTTTCAAGCGTCGTGTTTTAATATTTAATCACCAACTATCAATGTCATAAAATTATGGTATGTGATGTTCGAATAATGAATAATGGGAAATTGCCGAAATGGCAATGCAGAGTTGATATTAAATGGTGACCTTTGGTGTCGAACCGGGATAAGCTATTTCAACCTTTGCTCTCGAATCTTTCTCAATAAAAAGACAGTATTAATGCATGGTTGACTGGTTCATTTCGGTATGTACAACTATTCTAGACTCTACTAATGGGAGTCAACACTGTATAAATCCCATCCATTGTTAGAATGTCATTTTCGTTATAGGTTATTCGATGCGCGGAATGGCGCTTGTCAAACCAACTTACATCATTACACTGCACATCGTTTCCCGAGTATAATCAAACCCTCATAAATACTAATGAATTAAAGTGTTTTTTTTTTCAAGAATACCATGTCACTTAACAACATGAAATAATTTATAATTGATGGGTAGAAAATATTTTTCAAAGCACTCGTCATGTCTTACAAATATCGACGTGGATCATTTAGAATCATCGTAATATTTTTATAGCGATTTTATTTCTTGTCTTGTATCTAAACAAACGAGCGTTTATATGCAATTAAATAAATAAATATTATTTGCTAAATTCAACAGACTAATCGGGATTTATCAAAGTATCATTATTTATAATAATAAATTTTTCTCATATGCAGTTTTTCTAGTATCCAATTATTGTTTATGTTCTTATGTGATGATGTTTTATTTATTTTTATGTAATAAGCATTAATTTAGTTTCCTCTACAAAATGATGTAACCTATAAGCTTAAAAAAGATATAAAATTTTACGACATGCATTTCAATTAAATTATTAAATAAAATGTATATACAGGGTGGAATTACACAATACACACGTGATAGTACTACACAGAAACAGCTCATTCCAAGACGGTAACTCAAAATCGATTGCAAAAGCACTATTAATATTTTTCATTATTTTAATATATTTTTTCAGTGATTCTTGCGATACCCTACTCCCCCTAGAATATTCTCAGTCCATCATGTATATGTATTTATTATGAATAATATTAATATTGATATTTTGATCCTATTTTAATGATGCAGTAGAATATTTTCATAAATCTCTTCAGTCAAAGTGTCATAATCAAACTTTATTAAATTAAATATGTGAAGAATTAATTAGTGGATCAGGTTGTTTGTCTCTGAAGCAATGGTTTGGAGGTGAAAGCATATTTGATATAAAAGATAATAATTTATTTCCACTCGGAATCTTTGACATTTTGTTTGGCAATCGTTTTCGATTACATTTTTTCATATCTGGCTCTGCAATTGCTTATACATTGTTTGTGTAAAATGTCATCGTGTTGTTGTAACGTCAATGTTCGATGATGATTTACTGATCCGATGAGGATTCACCTTGAGATATTATATTTAATTTATTTGCATGCTTGCAAAATTATAAAATAGAATGGCTTATGTATACAAAAGCGTCTCTTTGAAATTGTCTAATGAAAGAAAGCTGCAGACGAAGACGGATGTTGCCGATGCGACGTGGATAGAAAAAAGGAGAAATGTATGGTTTTTAACACAACTTTTTGGATGGAAAGTGAAAGATGAATTAATCACTGGCTTGCAAAAGAACACTATATTAAATATTTTAATTTGAAATGACATATCACTTTTGGTGGATATTATTCAATTGAAATTCACTTCAAACGATAAATTATAATATTAAGAATGACACGATTACCATCCAAAGATTCATATTTTTCTTGTTAATGATTCATTTAATATAAATATATAGAATTTACTATTTTACCAGGTCTCAGCCACATTGTATTTAGTAGACTATGTATAAAGTCTGAATATCCAGCTACAAATACCCTATAATAATAAAAAAAGGATTTTTAATAAGCTTGAGAATGCGAATCTAGTTATATAAAAATATTCCTATACCTCAAAATTAAATAAAAAAATGGATTACGTAATATCGATGATAAATGATGATAAGCAATAGTTTCATACTTCTCAAAGGACGATGGGCGGTTAATGATTCATAATTAATCTTTCTTGGAGTATCTATTGTAAGAAACAGTTTCGGGTGTAGATTCGTCATTTAAATACAATTCTTATTTTTTGTTTTCAAATATTATAAAGAACATATTACAATTGTATATTTTACAACTATCGAAACGCTTTAACCGTTTATGTCTTATTCGTACGATTCTGATGACTCAGCTCGATTAGATTGATTTTCCTCTTTACGTGTCTTCGCAATTGAATTATTATAATTGAAATACCGCATTTAGAATCTATTATGTCGTATATAGAGTCATCTCATTGTGAAATATGAACGTTTTGGAATACACATTGAATCACCGAGTATGAATTTAACGTTGGGCGTCTCAAATACATTGTGAAAGAACACTAGGAATGTAGGTTTTGAAACGATCTCAAAATTAATTATTGCTTTAATTATTCTTGAATATTGATTGATTTTAGTACAAGTTCGATTTTTCATGATTTATAGCAAAAAAAACTCATTATAGAAAATAAAACGTTTTATGGACTCTTTGGAAAAAAATGGTAATTTTACAGCATGTAATAAATACACATTTTTGGAGTACGATTTTTAATGTTATGAATTTAAGTTACGAGGTCGCGTTTGCTCATCGAATTATAGTTAAATTAAATTAATTTAAATAATAATAATCCGTTCCCACACTTGGTCAAGGCTTTGTCGTAAACCTAAAAACATAACCGATAATGAGTTGCGCAAAAGTCATTAAGAGGTAATCAACCGAACCAAAAATATTATATGAAAACAATGGACTAGGAGGAGGATCCGATCGTTCATCTATAGATTAATGAATGTTCTTGCTAAATATACAATAAATTATTATAAAAACGTGAACTAACCCCTTCATATGGTCCCAATTACGAAAGTGAAACCGACTAGATTTTTTAATCGACGCACTATGATACAAGTGCAAATAATATAATGGATCATTAATTATGAATGGAATAATTAATCATATATGATATTACTAAACCTATACAAATTTCGAGATCCAGTTGGCTTGGATTATGAATAGAATCTTATATAATAATATATGCTACAACTCTCTTAGTTGTGAAAATTAACTAATATAATATATGTTTATGTATTTTACAGTAATTTCCACAATATTTTATTTTTATGAGTATACTATTGACTCCTTTATGTACTTGAACTCATAAAAATAAAATATTGTGGAAAATATGGAATTCTACCCAGAAGTCAACACAATCAACAAACTAACTAATGTTACTATATTTCAATTATATACCTACCATTATTGATATAATTTTACAAAAACTATAAATTATATCAAATGAAAATAATAACTTACATGTAACACTTACATATTTATAATACTTAAATAAATTTCTTATGTTTAGGTGTGTGTATATGTGAAGTTTTTTAATATTACACTAATTAAATTTTTTCATAATCTGCGTGAGTATTATTATTATTGTGATTACATGAAGATAATATATTAAGAAATGACAGTGGCTTATTATTACTAGCGATTAAATAAACCTATTGAGAAAATGAAACCGAAATTGTGAAATTATTTTATTTCAATTAAGCGCTCCTTATTAAAATACTGCGAAAATAAAATATTTTTACCACATCATTATTTCCTTTAACATATACTCATTGATTTAAAACCAATCTTGTAAATATTTTATTTGAATCACTTTTTTGATTTCGAAATAAAATTTATGAGATTATCACCTCGATATAATTTTAATTTGTCGGAGAAAGCTACAAAAACACACCTTTTTAATAATCATATCTTGTATTATATAATAAACACAACATTTGTGGTTGTATTTTTTTTCGATTCAACATAATAATTATTGTTACATTATAGTGCAATGTTTATTTTGAGACAATTTTATGACACGATTAATATAAATTTAAAATGCCAAATGTGGAACGTAATTGTAGATCGTGCATGTTTATTATTTGGTCATGCGATCGAACATCCTGGTGAAGAACGCCTACGATTATATAAATGAAAATATAATTGAAAAATGATATCACCTTCTTCAATTTGTTAGTTGAAAAATAAACAGACGTTAAATAACCATGCATAATAAATATTTCAATTTAAAAGAGTTCAACGAGTAGTATGGAAGAAAACCAAGGTATATACAACTTGTTTTTAATTGAGACTAAAATCTTTTTATCGTAATTATGTAATGCCTGTACGATCCTTAAAAAATATACTTAAGCGGGCCTAAAGATTTTTTTCGTATAAAAAAATAATTTTATAATAATAAAATATTTTTTTATGACAGCTTGTGAATCTTCAGTTATTATAGTGAGTGAATATATAATGTCATCATAGAATAACAAAAACAAAATTCATTTTCAAGGTCAAGTTCAAATGAGTAAACAATAACAACTATGTTGTCATAACGCCCAAGTCGCTGACCGTATTTGCATCAACAACAACTAATATTGTAAACACTATGTTGTCATATGTCTCAGGTTGCTGACCCTCTGTGATGTTTGAGGTTGTGTTCTTGTTTACGTACTATTGTTGTTTCATGAATTCTATGACGTATGCTTATAATAATACAAATTCAAATTAGGCGGTCAATCGCCTACTAAGTAAATACGCAGGATTCTTAAATTTCTTAAAACAATGATTAAAAATTGAATAGTTGAACTTGTCGGCTTGGACCATTAATAAAGTGTGGTTGTGTTACATTTAATATACCGTTCCTTTAATATTTTAAATCACGAATATTCCCAGCCTTCATCATTATGATGAGTAATTTATTTTCTTATAACATGTCTGGCAGGTGTTACATCTTTGATTGAATACATTGTAAAGATTGTATGAGGTCACGTTGTATGTCGCTAATGTTTGTTATGTTTTTTAGACCGTTTACATTTGTTTAGTTCCCATACACTTTTGTGAGTGATTTTCGACCGTGACATTTATATCAGGAATATACGGATGATCTGTTCATAGAATGAAAAACATAAAGGCCTCGACCTTTGTGTGCAGATAATTGGAGTCAATTATCCACCCTAGTTTTGCTATTAAACTATATTCCTCTTCTCAAATACTCACCTAATTGACCATTTTACTCATACTAATAATACAACCCCGGGGCGAATCATTGACAGCCAAATATACACATATGGTTTATAACAATCAGTCTATTGTGGATAATTATATATTTTATGATATATGTAATTTATTTATTTATTAAGTATGGGCAGAATATAAACATTTCGCAATAGCCGTTCTCGGTCTTATGGATTTATATTTGTATTCAATCGATCTTCATTTGGTGTTGCACGTTCTCATTTATTCATATAAGAATATCAAAAAGCACGTAGATTTACGATATGGAAATTACACAATTTTAAATCGATCCAATTACGGTCTAATTGAACATATTTGATGTTACGATTTTACACATTTTTCACCCCACTTGTCACAAACCGATCACCGAAATATTTACATTATATTATTCAAATAAATATAAGTATGCTAAGAAGGTGCCCAAATCTATATTTTGGATTTGGAAGACTGCACAGATTACCTTTAGATAAAGTATATAATTGTGTTTTTTTATTGACTGATATTTACACCAATTTTTTTAGGTTTGAGATAAAAAAAATGTTGAATATGCAATGAATACAATGAGTTTATTTACATATAAAGAGATTCCAACAATACTTGAAAAGACGACAATAAATGTGATGCACCAGCCACACAAACAGGCAGTGCAGGATTCGTGTATGTGTGTGTGTTTCTACCGTCTCGCCGTCTCGCTAATTCAAATTCTATTGCATGTACACAACGTTTACATGTATGAGTGATGCATATAATTATGTGTGCCAGAATATCACATGCCGCTTCTATAGATAAAAGTTCATTGAATTTATACATATTACTCGATAGTTTTGATAATACTTAAATATAAAAAAATAACAAATAATAAAGCAATACAAAAATTTAACCGTTGCAGTGTCCAAATTTATTGAAACAATTACCACGTTAATTAAATACTATACTTATGATGAATGAGTAACATAAAAAATGTATTAATGAAAAATATTATGAATTCACATACAAAAATTATTTGCAAGTAGACGTTCGATAAGTTATTGTTTAATTACACAAAATAATCGAAAAATCTTTGGTATTCAAAATTATTATGAATGTACAAAATATTAATTCAAAAAGATAATTTTTCGATTGGAACGGGCAAAAATTATGCAAATGTGTAATGTTGATAACTTTAACATTTTTGGGTACTCGTGCATTTCGATTCATTCAAATTGTTCAGTATTATAATCAGCAGTGAATGAGTGATTTTCTATGAATTATTATATCTCAGGTATTAAAAATGTCGGTGATTGGTTATATTATGGTTTGTTTTGCTCCATTTTTCCATGATCAGGTCACGATGCAGCATCTTGTTGTCAGCAATCCTCTCTCCTAATATCCTTGACCAGAAGACCGCCCACTGTCATTAGTGATAACTATTCATCATTCTTAGGTTTAGAATGTGCATCGTGTCATTTTATGGAAAATTTTATAGATATCTTGAAAATGAGCCAATTAAATAACGTGAGAAAACCACATACTTTTAACAAATACCATTTATAAACATCTAATCTATTAGAGAAATTGATTTAATGTAACTTCAACAGTATTTAATAATATTATAATTTTTTATTTAATGCATTTTTTTCATTTTTATAATAATAATATAATATTGTTATATTATTATTATATATATATATATATATATATAGTATGTAATAATATAGTATGTTATATTAAATAATTGTGTTTAATTATGAAATTCCACCCAGATCTCAATACACTTGTCAAAATTTTATCTATATTGTATTCTCCTATTTTATTGAAAAAAATTTTCATGTTATTAATTTATTTGCCTTGAAGTTTTCATTTTAAAATTGTATGTATGAAATAAGGTAATCTGTATTTCGCATCAATATTTTGCAATAAAGATATATTCAATCATATTTATTTTATATTAATTGAATAAAAAATGTTTAATACTTAATAATATGCTTTTTAAATACCCATAATAAGCTAATAAAAGATTTTAGTATTAATTATATGAATTACATTAATTAAATACGTTATATAAAAAGCTTGAGAGTGTTTTGAATACGGGATTATCAAAAATAAAAATTTTGTTTAATCTCTTATTGACTATTTCAAAGTAAAAATGATGAATTATCAAATATTAATATCAAGCTCAATTATTTCAAATCTTAAATAATAAAGTTCATTTTATTAAGATGTAGCTGGTATGTTTTTAATATAAATAAGTTTGACATCCAAAGCTAAAAGTATTTGAATTAAGTAATGTAGGTAATATTTTGTTTCCATTCTCTTTCTAACTCTTTAAATAAAATGTAAGTCTTGTTGAATAATTAAAAACACGCTTTGCTTAATGAAACATATATCAACCGATGTCTGTTTAGCTTTGAGTAATTAAAATTAGGCATTGTGGTTCAGTGATTAATTATTTAGTGTGGGTTGTTGTGTGAAGTCCATACGTGGTCAGTGTGAATTATTAAATGTTATGAAGTATGATCATTCATTTCGCTTGTGCTAATTAAAAAGAAAACGTGATTTATTAATTAAATATTCAATAACATCACAAAAACACTTTTACCATTAAAAGCCTGGCCGAAAGGCAATTTAATATTCCATCAAAAGTAAATTCTCAGCTTCGTTTGAATGATTTTTTATTGCACCCGCAATTATTAGATCTCTATGGTAAATATTATGAAAATGAACTTTCATCTGCAACTTTCATTTTATTAGCATAAATTGACTTGTAAAGACATTGTCTTGTATAATCGCTAATTATTTCCTAGTCAAAATTATTCAATTCCTTCGAAACAAAGTATCATCATAAATATTTATGCGATGAGTTATTGGATATCTCATTTTATTACTTCGGTATGTTTGGTAGGAGATTTACTTATTGTAGGTATGTTGTAGGTTATAAAGTTTTTTTTAATAATTTTTATTATTATTAAGAGAAAACGGTCGTCTGGAATACCAGAGAACCTACATCTCTGATGGAGCTTTTTTGAGAGAGTTTTTTTGACACAACAACTTATTAATTACCTGTCGGTGATCTTAACTATTACTAGTTACACAGGTCACCGACTTAATAATCAGTATTTACCTTACAATACAGGAAATCAGAGTAAACCTGGATCAAGACGATCAATTGGGATTTTATTAATATTATTCCCAATCTCCCAGTCGTAATAGCTGATCAAATCAATTTAAAAATTGACTTGACTTGAGTGAGATTTGAACCCATGACGACAGTATTTGTAGCCACGCTTCTTATCCCCTGAGCTATTAGGCTTAAGCCCTTTGTCGGACGGTTCGTGTAGAGTTGTTGATCTAGTTAGCTAAAGGGCTTATAAGTTATAATAGTGAAGTTATGTGAAAATCGGAGCACGAATACAGTTATAATTTTTAGTCAAAATGATTGAAAAACTACTAAGGCGTTGCATCAGAATTCAAATTTACGATCATAGTTTATTCAAGTTGCTGATATAATTGTCGCGACGAATCAATTGTAATGGAGGTGTAGTAGTTGTGTGGAAAGCTTAGTGGTTACGGTGGATAGCTTAGTGGGTCGACAGGTCATCAGATATGAGACGGACATATCCGCCGCCAACTTCTTTGGAAGATGGAAGAAGACAATGTCTGTATAATATGGAATAGTGGCGTTGAAAGTGAGTGCCCTCTTCTTTTTATATTACGACATACAACACAACACTGCTTGTTTTGATTAGTACCACCGACCAAAACGTGACACACTTTCCTATTTCGATTACTTAAACATTGGAAAAAAATCGCACAATACTTTATTATTCCAATATTGCATTCAACAACGACGTGGAGTAACAGTTTTCTTATTATATTTAAGTTACATGTTCAAACCATGCATCTCATAACCGCTCTAGCAAAAAACTTACTTGATCGGTTATTACGACTGGGACATCGGGAATAATTTAGTCTAGATATTGGTTGACTCTATATTTTTAATATTTTTTTTATTATTAAGAGAAAACAGTCGTCTGGAATACTATTACTAGTTACACAGGTCACCGACAGAGCGGCTCTGCCCGACTTTAATCGCCTCAGTATTTACCCTACAATCCAGGAAACTAGAGTAAACCTGGATCAAGACGATCCATCGGGATTGTATTAATATTATTCCCGATTTCCCAGTCGTAATAACCGATCAAATCAATAAAAAAAATTGACTTTTGAACCCATGACCACAGTATCAGTAGCCACGTCTTATCCCCTGAGCTATCCCTGGTGGATTATAAGGTAGTTACTCAGACGATTATTAAGTTACTCTGTCGATGACCAATATGGAAATACTGTGCTCATGAGTTCAAATCGCGATCGGTTATTACGTGTGAGAGATTGGAGAGATTTACTGGATTGTACGGTAAATTATGAATCGATTATTAAATCACGCAAAGCCGCTTTGTCAGTAACCTGTGTAACTAATAATAATTAAGAACGCCGACAACAACAGGGTGTTAATTCATTTTTAAAAAAATTTCAAAAGCCCATCGGAGCATATATAAATAACAAAAATATCATATAAAGAGCTTTTGATTATACAATGCACTTTATTAATTTATTTTTTGACGAAGGTACCAATAAACTTAAGATATAAATAAAAAATATAGGATTGAGTTCTGTAAATAAAAAATATCCTCAAGCACAGAATCGTGTATTAGTTCTTTTAAAAAGCTTTTCTTTAGACACTGATTTTAAAAATTAATAATAAATCAATCAAAAGGGACGAAACTGCCAATTTATTTAATAACGAAGCTTACAATAAACACGTTGTTATTTAAATAATCAATATGGGATTAAATTATGTAATTAAAAAAAACATACTCTCTGACAGAATCTTCTAAAAGTACATTAATAGAGCTTTTATGTTGATGATGCACTTCTAATTAACAATTAAATTAAAATGCATAAAATATTCAATATACATATTTCGCTATAGGTTTTGTTTGTTTGGTTTAAGGTACCTATAATTATCCCGCAAGCTATTAATAAGTCATTAATTGTTTAATTTATCTACTCTTTGAACATGTCTAACCAATTTTGTAAATATTATTTTTATATTATCAATAATTGGTAAGTGAATTATTGGTATTATCTTATATCGTAGTAATATTGTATGGGCTGGGTAAGTTCCCATAATATTACGTAAGGGAGAAACCGAATTGATTACCGTCAACTTGGCTTACTATTTATATAGAAGCACATATCTTCTTAACTATTCTATTCAATTCCGCTAAAGAATCAATTAAAATCTTCTAATAAGATAGTGTTTCCAAATAAGGTGAAGATGGTCATGAGAAAATATATATGGAAGTGGTGATTTATTAAACACTTTCATTAAAATATTTGATTTTTTCTCGGAATTTGTTTAGGCAGTAAAATAGTTGTTTATATAAGATTAATATTATTAGAAAAAAGTGTATTTTCAATATAAATAATTAAAAATAGAATTAAGTAATTAATGTAAACACAAAGAAATTCGCCATTGTAAACCTTACACGGTGTTTATAAATAATGGATAATTAATGTATTTTATTGCTATACGAATTTGGTAGAATCAGCTAAAATTGTACATTATTTTTTTTTATTATTTTTATTAAATCGATTGAAATTATTCTTATTTTAATTTAGAGGTAATTTAAGGTTAGACACTATTTTCATTAAATCATGAATATTATTCTGTATTACTCCAAAACAATAAAATATTTTAAATGTACGTAATACAGACGAATAAAATATATGTTTAATAATTTTCTTCACTACACATAAAAAGGATGAAATTCAGTCTAGGATATCAAATTAGTTTACTGTAATTATATAATATTTGGAGAAAGTCACTCGCAAAATTGTCATAAGGTACACAGATTTACGATAAAGTGAAATCGTGCGTGTTTATGTACCTGTAATAAAAATAGTGGGAGATCAGTCACGTTGGAAATATAGAGGATTACGCATTTTATTGTCATTATAACAGGATTATTTTGATATTATGGTAATGGCTAATAAACGAGGCCTACCACAAACACCTATTTATTACTATTCGAAAGCGAAGTTGACATTTTGATGTCTGCATTAATTTTACAAACCGGAACAGATGCATCGATTGTCGTAACAAACAATACAATCTGCAAGAGAATGACAATAAAATATGACTAAAATGAATTAATTAAGTTACTCACCTAATGGCAGATTCATAGTAAAGGATTAGGTAGGTAAGTCAATTGAAATATATATTATTTTTATACTGTACAAACTTAATATTAGTGAAATTACGAGGAAATAATAAGGAAAATTGAGTTAAATCTATGGATCACTCGATATGTTGTTAAATTACATTAAAACCTGTATTTGATTAAAATCTAAATGTATACACTCTTGTTTATATGGGTTGACTTTTAACTATTAAGAATATTCTAAATGAAATTATGGAAGGTATTACGAGAGTAATTAAATAATTGCGCAATAATTGTTTGAGCAAGTAACCCAAGCAGTCAAATGAGTAAATTAATTTACTATTAAAATGAAGGCTATAAAATAATATTAAATTATTTCTTATATTTTGACTCTTTCCTCCTTAAAACATGTACTTTTATTACAATTATTTCTTTACTTTTATTACAATATGTCTACTTTTAAATTTTGTTCTAATATTCAAATGCTTTAAAATCGCACTTAAAATGATATCTACTAGTGTGTGTTTTTTTAAAATAATTTAACTATTAATATGTAATAGTCTAAAAACTTATTTTAACATAAAATTTGATAGACATAACTTGGACAATACTCGTAAATATTTTTTTCATCACTTGTAGAATCAAGTAATATATTATAACACGTTCCACATTTGGACAGGTTGATTTCCGTGTTAGTTTGTCCGACGAAATGAATATTTCATTTGATGTCTTCAATAATGTTGAGAGTCACTCTTACGCCAGAATTATTTGGAAAGGTCATTCTCTTAATATAGCAATTTGTGATTGACGAATATGAATACTAATTGACTATATTATCATCTCGGATTTCATCTCTCACTGTTAATAGCTCGAAATAATACGTAAAAATGTCACTTGGAAGGTTTTGGCCGTTGGGTAATGTTGATTTAAAATAATAATTTTCACTGTAAGGCCAACCCATTGGGTAAGATTTTTTACAAAATATGTCAACTCATTTCTGTTTATAATTAATTCTAATTATTGGACTTTTATTTTAGGTGGACTTTAATAGGTTGTACGTCAAGAAATACTATATAATTTGACGTAGGAAGCTAGTATGGGAAGACTTGGATCACGATGGAAATATTTATGAGCCATATACATACATACATATATATATATATATAGGCATATATATATATATGTTGGTTATGAGTGAGCTTCTATATATATATATATATATGTGTATATATATAAATTCACACACTAGGAAGTGGTTGTATTTCACGGTATTATTATGTATAGTGTATCGTTATTTCCGTTAAACGTATTCACAAGACTAGGTTAGTGAAGAAGAAGGTGTTACGCAAGATGGCGTAACCTTTCCGAAGAGAAGAAGACTCACTTTCATTATAAGTCGCAAAAGGTCTTCACTCTCACTACCAGCTTACCATGCTTTCGGTATTGCCACTGTCATAATCATTATTATATATTATCAATAAATAAATTAATCAGGAATTATAACATATAAATGAGTCTGTTGTAGGCAACAAATTGTCAACCTTACCTTGCTAATGGTACTTACAATTTTCACACCTATTTAATATTTAATGAGGTATTTATTATCAAATTTTACATTACATAGAAAATTTTGATAAAAGCAGTAGAAAGATATAAAGATAATTGTTAATTGTAATTTCCATCCGTATAAATTTTAGTGGGTGGTAGGGAAAGATTATAAGTGAAAATTAACGATCAATATCTAACTAACAATTTTCTTTATATTATGGAAATCCACCAAGAATTTAACACTATCAACAAAAATATATAAAACAAAAATAAAAATTATATCGATAGTCATATAATTTACACCATTTTAACACCCATATATTTTTTATGATTATTATTAAATATAATAAATAAGTAGGTATATCTTATCATAAAGACTTAGAGAGTCTAATAATAAGTATTATTATTTATATATTTTTTTATTATTTATTCAAATTATGCAATATTTTATTCGAAAAAACTTTATGTTATTAATAGTACATTAAAATAAGATTTGTTTGGTGAATATTATAGGGAAATGATATCGTATTTTTATTGGATTATTATTTGTATTTTCAATGAAAATACAATAATTAATCAATCGTATAATAATAAATATTATCTTTCGCACGATTCAATCAAAGAAAGTCGGCGTGTTGAATATGTTTAATTGTATTGTTATGCATATGAAGAAACACTCTCATGCTTGATTTATTGCATTATTATAGATGATTAAATATAGTTTTTGATTATTTACAATTTTATTATATGAAAACAATGGATGTTGCGTATATTTTGACCTTTAACAGAGATGTTCATCTCGAGCATGGTTATTTCTAGAAAGTTCTGCAGTGACAGTCACCAACAAACAATACCTTATATTTATTTATATGCATGAATAAAATTGATTTCGGTTGATGATCTTTATTCTTTTCCCACGTTGCATAGTAATTTTTTCAATATATAGAGTATATATATATATATATATATAAGTATATATATATATATATATATATATATATATATATATATATATATATATATATTGTGTTGCATCATCGTTAAATATATTTAATTTAATCATACGTAAGTACAATATAATGCAATTGTGCATTTGTTCAAGACCCATATTATACTTTTGGATGACTTATGTTAAATAAGGTCACGTTAAGTAACTGTTAAAATAACTGTATTTTATAATAAAATATTTGCGTAAAAAATCATAAATAAAGTTTTTTCAATTAAAACTTAAGCAGTTCTAGAAAGAAGAAAGAACTATTTTACAATCCAAAATAAATTAATCAAAAGCTTGCATATCAATTTTCTTTTATCCCCTGATTAATAGTAAATTGCGATCTTCTTACAACACATATCAGTAAGAAAGACTTTGTTTATTAATAAAATACAGTTTATTTGTAAATGAGTTTTTTGAACCCCGACTTATGAATATTAAAAAAATAATACGAGGAAAATTCTGCATTTGAAGTAATTTGTCTACAAGTCGCGTTCGAAAACTACGTGACACAAGTTTCTTCCCATATTCTTAGCATTTATGGCCACTGTCTCATTTTTTTCTTATAAATATATATGTATGAAAAAATACACCCACGAGTACGCTTTCATATGTTAAAAATTAAATACTCTGTGTGAAGCTTTCATTCAATTTATTTTTGTATTTTAGGCGTGTTCACGTGCTATACGTAATGGCACATGTTTAGGAGATTTACGCTTTCGTCGTGTTTCGTATTGCTGCACTGAATTCATAATGAGTTTTAAAAATAAATGTTTCATCCATTATAACTCGACAATCTCAACTCAAAAACAGAAGGGTTATTCTATGATATGATAAATGTTATAATTTAAAAATAATTTATTATGTCATCGACTCGAAAGGGATTTTATTAATTTAATTATCGATTAATAATTATAATTAGAAATTTTTAAGCGTTACCTTTTATATAAAAAAATCATCTTACGGATGGATGTTTGTGTTGTTAAAATATATTTTTAAAATCATCTGCCCATTTTCATTACAAGTTTACGTTTTATAAATTCCACTTATCCACAATAAATATTATCACACTCCAAAGTATAAATTTAATTTAAAAATACTAAAATGACAAAGTTTTGACTAGAAGTGAAAATCCTTCAGCCTCATCTCAACATGATAATCTTAATTATAGATAAAAAAATATTCTGTGTACGTAAGTCTAGCTAAGATTTTTTGCATTAAAAAAATAAAGCATAAATTATAAACCAGGGAAAAGAGTTTTAGTTTATTTGTTCATAAGCAATGTATATAAAATTAATTAAAAAGGATTGAGTGGTTTGACATTTTCTTAGGTCTGTCCATAATTACCATACAACATGTCTAAACCAGTTTATGAGAAATATAAAAATGATATGTCATCTTCGTAGGATTGTATTATTTAAAAGTAAGAATTTTGTAAAAGACTTGTTTGTTGATTGTTGTTATTCAAGAGTATGAAATATTATAGTATATAAGTTAGAGATTATCCTTACAGTTTTTTTGACTGATTTTTTACAATCAGATCTAAGCGAACAAATAAAAAGAAAACACAGTGGTGATTTGCCACTCGATATGATGTGTTCAACTGATATATTGTGGCTATTTATTATCTTGTCTCTCATATTTGAAGATGCAATGGCTCGTTGAATGGTCAAATCAACTTTCTCACGAGATATACATCGGATAAAAATCATTGTATGATTTTTATGAACTGAGTGTGATTATGTGTTTTAAATTAACAATAAAATTCATCTATTTATCATCACGAAAGACAGAGATCAACTTTAGATTCTAAATATTAGCTAGATTTGCAAAGAAGTAAAAATAATATCATAAAATAGCATATATGAAGAAAACACATTAGCGAGTCTTAGAAAAACAATTATATTAATTCCTTGCTTCCTTGTTGTGTTTTTCAGGATAGAAATGTTGGATGTGAGTATTTTTTGTATGTTATTTTTGCTCTCCTGTAGATCAAAATACAATATTACTTGTGATAATAATTTCTGGCGTGTAACCTCTGGCAATTTCTTCGTACCAGCTTCACGGAGGTTGAATTTTGGATTACTTTTCTCAGCATCTAGGGTTCAGAATGTTATTTTATAATTTATTAATTGTTGTCGGTTTATTTTTGTTTATTTTCGGCTTGAAATATAGGGGGTTAAATTGTATAATACATCCATGATTTCAGATTCACAATACACTGGTATCTCGACATACGAATGTTTTGAGATAATATTCGAGAATTTCTACCTCGACATACGAGAAAAAATTGAGATACGAATTTTGATGCGCGAAAATTTTATAGATGATCGCTAATTTTTTTTTTGGAAGTTCACTACTAGAATTTCGCGCCAGAATTGTGTATATGTAAAAAGCAAAAAATATTTATTATGTGCGTTATTACTAGTTTATTTATTTTAAACTCAAATTATCCATTTCCGTTTTCATAATATGTACATAAAAATTTGTTTTATTCAAAAACGCTGGAACGGATTGATGGCCATTGTATGGGAAAAATTGCTTTGAGATACGATTGTTTTGACATACGCACCCCTGAACGAATTAAATTCATATCTCGAGGTACCACTGTATTAATAAATGTGACAAAGAGAGTGTGCTTTTGATAATAATGATGACTATTATGTTATAGATCGATTCTATATTATTGATGATGTTATGTTGGGCCATACAAATAATGGAATTCGGATGCTGTTATATAAAAATACACAATATCCATAATGGAATCCGGCGGATGATTTCGAAAGCTCTATTATAAGATAACCCCGACCTTTGATCTTATTCGTTGAATGATTTTAATTTTCGGAAGCGTGCCATTCAACTTGAGAAGCTTTCTCCACGGAATAAGAGGCTAGTTGTTATCCCAACGACATTATTGGCAAAGGAGATGTGGGCGGTGAAAGTGTTTTGATATTATTACATATAGATTAACCGTGTATTCGTATGCCTTAAGGTCTCTCATCCTTCACAATACTCATTGCAATTGTATAAATGGAGAATGGATACTTGTGTGGGCTTTAGTACACGCAACATCGCTTAGTCCTGAACTCTTGACATCGGAGGCGATGGCGGAACAGCCTCAGGCATTCTTCTTGTACTGATCACACAAACAATTTGGATGAGAAAATAGGAAACCCAGAAGAATTATTTATTAGCTTATGGATGCATGATACGAAACATAAACGCGATCTAAAATCTAGTCAAAGCCGGAGGCGAGATGTTGTATAATATTATACAAAAAAATTGCATATCGTTGAATCACATTTTATGACTTTATAACTACAATTCTTTATTAAGTCATTTTACATTATATATTAAGATATAAAAAAAATGGTATAATAGAGCAATAAATTTTGATGAAGTCTTCTTACTGTCAATTTCGATTAGTTGAACGATGAAATAATTTTTCTAGTTGATTCACCACATTTACCAGATTATAATGGTGAAAAATACACATGCATATGTATTTAAAAATGAACATTTTAATTGATATTAAATTAACGTAATCTTTAATATTATATTAAATTATAGTAAAACTCTATATAATATATATGTATTTGTAAAACATGAAAACAATGTTTATTTATTATTTTACTATACTTACTCAAAGCAGCGTATTAGCTCAAGGGATAAAGCGCCTGGCTACAAATACTGTGGTCATAGGTTCAAATTCCGTTTAAGTTAATAATAATTTGATCGGTTATTATAAACGATTGAGAGATCGCTAATAATAATTATAAAATCCCTAAAGTTTACTTTGATTTCCTGAATTGTATAAAAACCACTTGTTGTGAGTATTAGTTATAAATTTTTAAAAATGTGAATGATTAAATTTTTTTTGCGCCATTAAAAAATAATTAAAGATTGTTAAAACAAATAAATGCTACGTGAAATAACAATGGATTGACAATATAAAAATTGAGCTAATGAAAGAATGTCTCAAATAATCATGGGGACTCTTGAATATATTATTATTACCAAATTTTTTTCCTATAAAATTTGAATAACGCGTAATATAATAGAAAAAGGCGCGTAACCTCAAATACTATATAGTAATAGTAATCAATATATAAATATAAGTAATCGGTTATTAAGACTGGGTGATCAAATATTAATAAAATCGTGATCGATCGTCTTGATCCAGGTTTACTCTGATTTATTGGATTCTAAAGTAAATACTGAGGCGATTAATAAGTCGGTGACCTGTGTTACTAGTAAAAGTTAACTTCGCCAACTAACAAAAAATTAACTCTAATGTCTAACAAACCAAAATTTGTCAAATCCTTACCAAAAGTCCCTCGGGGCGATTATACAATAAATAATTAAATATGACCTGTGTGGATGAATCACATTATTCTCGATTATATCCCGATTGAAAATGTTACTCTAGTGGATAAAAGCACCTTTTACCCGAATGGTGAGTATAGATAGTGATCGTGTGAACTGTGTGCGATAATTTCAAGTAATAGTTGGGACAGAAGAAGATGGAGAAAACACTTTTCTAATTGCGTAACTTAACATGATGTGCTACATAATGTTACTACTTGTTAGTTAGGACCAGTTTGCTAGATCATCTGCCTCTTACCGCATATTGTTGACCACTATGACATACATTTTCCACCATTAAATTATAGAGGAAGCATCTAACAAGTCATTTCATCTCATTTTACGATGCAAAATATATAAATCAAATGGAACTTACTATGCAGAGATGACAACTTTAATCATCTCAAATATTACTACTACTACTACTACTATTTACTAAAGTGATTATTAGGTGTATAAGCAATGAGTAGGTTATGTATTATGTATTTTATTTTTTATTTAGATTTTTTTTTGAAAATTTTTGTAAACTTCAAAAAAATCGCGTTAGTAAAATAGCCTCTTAACTGGTTGATATCAGTTATTTTTTGTGTTTACCAACGACTTAAAGGTTCTAAATATTTATTAATTTATTTAAAGTCCGTGGTGATTTTTTAAAATTTATTACAGTATAATCTATCGCTAATCGCTTATAGTAAACAACCTAGAACCTATTTAAATAAATCTTTAAAATCCATAATCAAACAATTTTTTCAATTTATAATTAAAAAAATATTCTATTAACTCTTTTATTCTCGCTAGGCTGCAACGACTTGGGAGAACTCTTTTCCACAAATTCTGCTAACTATAAGACTTATTTAGGAGCGACGTTATATAGCAACATATAAAATATTGCTTCCTACACCTTACTCTATTTTATTTTATATACATTCTTTTAATACATTTTATACTTTTTATAATTCTATTATTTTTCATTTTTGTTTACCTTTTTGTATTATTATTGTTTTTTCTATAAAAAAGCTCTTTTGAGCGTTTATATGGAAATAAATAAATAAATAAAATTCAATTACATTGCAGAGATATTTTATTGACGCAAACCCACACGTATTCAATGTAATTATTATCTTTAGCGGGGTTTTTTAAACGACCAAAACACAATATTCTTTTGCGACTTACATAAGATGTTCACGCCATTCTTCTTCCTTATATAATTTGTCAATTTTGTGGAAAAAAATCAATTATTTCATACATGGTCGGGCATCAAACGTGCAGCAAAAAAAACTCCCTCTGATTTATTATCCCCGGGGGACAAGCACACACGTTTTCTTTCTCCAACCGGCAAATATTGACTTTGAGTGATTTTTTTCACCTTTTTCATAAGCATATGCCATGATTTGATGGTGTATTTCAAATATTTATTACCACGAGAGGCGTTTGAGAGAGCCATTTTTGGTTTTTAGATGGATCGATATTAACACTCTAAGAAGACATAATCGATATATATTGAGTCATTTGGTTCTCAAAAACATCTGCTCAAAATTTTCGATAAAATTTTATGAATGTCTTTAATCATCAATTGAATGAATTGATTTCTTGTAAAAATTTAAAATTGTCATTTATCATACTATGTTTCGGACATAAGATGGGGAGTTTGAATCCATAAATGTTCGATTTAGAAAGTCTTTATCAAATAACATTGTTAAATTTTATCTTATTAATTAAATTTATAAACAAAAGGGTACAATATTATCTTTCGTTAAAAACACTACAAAAATAAAATAGGTTAGGTTATATTAAAATTAAATCCGGACGTTAAGCAATCCATTTATCTACTTAATTGTTTTCAATACAAAAAAATAATCAAAGGTAATAAGCACCCTTAATAAACTTACTCACTAATATATGAGTTATATTATTTTATGGATGAAATAAGACTGATGGTATTTTGTCGTGGCTTTCTATAAACTTCTATGGGGTATAATTGTATAGGTTAGATTTTCATCAACATCAATCACAATGAACTAACATATGTAAGATGAATCTTATGGTTTTCCATTGTCAATATTTCCATGAATCATAATCGTAAATCATGTAATATGTAATCATATACAATAATCTATAGGCAAATCGATTCCCTGTAATTTCGCACGATCGAGGAAGTGATATGTACGATAAAACACACTGTAAAAAATCAATGATAATTATTAATTAAAAAGGCCTGTCATTAAATCATTTTGATCCTGTTATCTTATGAAAATTGCGCATTTCGGAATGTACGATGAGAAATATCTTGAAGCAATGTCTTTAGTTGTAACGCAGATAATTACTTACATAAGTTACATTGCAATTACACTCGTTATCATTTTCATTACACTACTTTATACTAAGTAATCTAAACTTTCACAATATACGGGTGCTAATTAGACTTATACAAATTCGATAGTCAATTTGCTAATGAGCCATGAGAAACTTTTTATACGAATGTCTGCGAAGCTTAATATTGCGTACAATCGAAAACCTATTATTATTAAAATTCAATATAGATGTAGACATTTAAATCAAAGTCATTTAGTACTGTATAATAAATTTAAACTAACGCATTATATAGATTTATTTGAAACTTGTGAGCGAGTAATATTTGAATGAGATTTTTCTCATAGCTTATGGGTGCAACAACATTGTTTAGTTTTGAACTGCATTGGTTACATTTTTATATTGTTATTATTTATATAGACATAAAACAATCAGTGAATATTGATTCATTTGATGATGATGAAATGTAAATAATGATTTCAAATAATAATAATGATTTTTATTATCATACTAGGCAAACTATACTTTTAGTCTAAACTTGAGAAACTTATAAGACGATTTTATTTATTATTCTTTTACATTGCGAAATATTAAATACATATAAATTTGATTGACGTAAACGAGTTTGCATTAACCATGATGATGAATACTAGAATATTTATTTATTTTATATTATAATAACAGTATTTAAGTGTTATATGGAGAATGTAGTTATAGCAGGTGTTTGTTAAATACTATATACTGTGTAAAAAAATAAGTGAAGGTAAACTGGTAATCCTCTCAACAGGATGCACTCGTATACACAGTTTATAATAAAAAATCAATATTTAAAAGTCAAGATGCCATTAATGCGCCAATATCTATCATATCCTATTCATAACTTCAATACTTCCAGTGTGAATGGGCTTTTTTTATTATTTCACACTAATATTTCATCATTTCGTTTTGAATGGTGTTCGTAAACGGCGGATTATAGTATGGAAAATTCACATTAAATGTGCCTTTGAATTCGCTCTTTCCAATCCAAGTTATGTATATATTATTCAACACGATTTTCAGCTTTGATTGAATTAAAATACGTATTGAAATTTGGTGAAAGTCTTTGCAAATATGCTGTTAGATGAGAATATTATTATATCAGTACCTTACTTTAAATAGTAATACTATAAAGTAAATAAGTATATTTGTATGAGCATGTTTTGTTGAGTTAAAATAATTATATGTACTCATAGTATATTAAAAATTAAAGTTATTTTTCAATTGCTTGCTTAAGATTTTTAAGGAACATCAATAGAGGGTATATAAATTATCATTGTTTCATACAATCCTTGATCAAAACATTTTCTTTTATCGAAATAAGTGTTAGTATAATCGATGTTTTTAAGTTAGCTCGTTCTGATTTATTATTTGGGCTTATTAATAACTGTCGAAAGAACAAAAATAACTTTCCTAAATGTAGCCTCAATTAAAGAAGAATAAGATAAGAGTTGAAATTGAATTTTATCGACACCTTCACGGTTCAATGTGAAAAACGAGGTGGATTTTTTTGTAATCAAAAATCTTAAGGGCCTTAATTATTCAGTTTAAAATAATTTAATATAATATTTTTGACTCATCATGGACTTTTCAAAAGCAAACTCATGTAATTTATTATATTAACGATATCACACGTGATAAAGCAGGTCATAGATCTTATAACATATGGATAAAGATTAAAAGGAATAAACCGAAACGGTTCATTTCAAAATGCTCCAATTTGCATTTATCTGATTTCACAACTATCATCATCCGATGTGGCAGTTTTTGTGTATGTAAATTGGAAACAAATAAATCTTACGTGAAGATTTCGTAATGGCTTTTAATAAAACGTATTGCCAAACATAAAATATTAAGTATGAATTGTTTTTAATAATAATCCTTGTATGGCTGTCGATTGTACGTGATCTGCTCGATTATTATGTAATGGAAGAGCGCTTTGACGATTTGTTGTTACACAAGAAGAAGCTAAAATTATTACTAGTAATTTGTAATAGACAAGAATGTGAGCCGAACGAAATATTCATTCGGGATTTATTGAGGAAAATACTCGAATATCTCTCTCATTATGTCCGTTCATCAAACTTATAATTAAATTATGTAACCTAATAACAAGAAAACATATACATCGTTTTGATAAGCCATCTTTCATTTTATACATATTTCAATATTATAATTATTAAAATTACAGTTTCATAAATATTATTATTAAATTTGCCTATAGCTAATAAATAATTTTAAATGAATTCAAGTGCATCTCTTTTTAAGAAATGAGTTACGCTGTGTTGGGAATTAAGAACCTATCTTAAAATATTTTTTATAATTATACTATTATTTTAATTCAACTACATTTTTTATCGCAAAATTTTCAAGCAATTTCAATCATTTTAAAAGGAAACGGGCATATTCGTTAAATTATGTCGATTCGAAAGTTTTTCTTCTTAAATGGCTATCACATATATGTATTTTCAAATATTAAATAATATCGATTCTAGTAAACAGTAATATATTTTTTTAGTAGAATAAGGATGCACTTATTTAATTAAAATTTTGGAATAGTTCAATATAAATTATTTAATTACCAAAAAATCATAATAAAAACACGAATATAATCATGATTGTTATTATGTTTTGTTTCAAATTTCTCATATACATCATACACATAATTATTATATAACTGAGTCTCATCGTTATAAAAGCTCACTTTCCAACTAATGAGAAAGATATGATTAAATTTTCTGAAGAAAAAACTAGAATTTTCCACAAGTTAAATACTTTCCGTGTATTTAGATTGCGTAAGAAATGTATATGAGGATAATAAGGCTGTGACGAAAGTGTTTTTTTTAATAGACATATTCAGATTGTTCTGCAAGTATATTAAATATTTCTAGAAATAGGTTTGTTACTAAATATTTGATTGAAGTTTCGGTGATTTCATCGAACGTCATTGTTATTATTTATAATGAATTGTAATGTCTATTCGAAAATAATCGCATTAAATAACCACTGAGAAATTAGAATCATCATTACAAAATGATACGTTACAAAAACCAATAATTTGGCTGAGAAAAATAAATAAAGCAAAACAATGCAATGTATAATGATTTTTATTGTTTTGAAATTAATATAAAATAATTACAAACTATGAAGTTTTTTTTAAATTCTGAAATTCTTCTGAATCTGTTTAAAAAAACTTATACATATTATTTTTGGTAATTATGTAATGGTATCCAGGAGATTTATATCGTCGTTTTTTTGAACAAGTGTTTGATTTATTAAAAAAAGCGCTTGAGGCATGTTGTTCTGTTTGTAAAGAATTGCGATTCACACTTCTATTTATTTAGCTTCAGGCACTATTCTAATATTACAGAAGCTCTAAAAGAAAAACACGACAGAATTATCTGATTTATAAAAAAATAATATGTTAACATTGAATGATCAAAATCGATTGATCGCTTCGAATGACATTGGCACACATCAATCATGATTTTTTTGCATGTGGGATGAGCAAAATTAATTTAGTAGGCGAGTTTTATTGCTAAAATATTCTCATTTTGGAATAATTAGGAATCCAAAGGACAAGTTCTCACAAATGCACATTCTTAACAATAATTTATCATCGCCTTGCTTGGATTTTTTAACATACTATTTCGCAACTTGATGATGCTGCATTAAATTTTAGAACAACCTTCTTCCTGTCCAGATTTTTTATCGATGTTCGAATATTTTTTATTGCATTATTTGTATATTTATATTGATATAAATCAGATTTAATAAACATTTATATCAATACCCATCTATAAAACGTTCTATTAATTCAACGCCTATTTTAAGGTCAATAAATATATACACATAATACAGATAATTTTCTTGTTTTGAATATCATTCAAGCTGGTTCATGATTAAATATTTAACAAATGTATATAATTGTTGTATGAAACACGTCTATACTCAAAAATTACTGCATCGATAATCTGAACTACAGATTTTTTTGGGTGATCAGAATGTGACATGAAAAAACTTACTATATAAATATCTTTTAAAATAAATTATTCAATTGATTTAATAAGTTAAGGTGACCCGCATAAAAGATTGAAAAAAGAAAGTAAATTAAATATACAAATGAGTGCTACGACATTGTAGACAGCTTCATTGCAAGTACTACGACATTGTAGTCGAAAGCGCACAACTATCTGTGAATGAAAATATATTCCCATGGATAAAATGGTTGAAATAAACAATTTATGGTTGTTTCTTTATTATTTGATTTATATTATGTTAGAAGACCTTAGATCGACTGAGGAATGTATGAGTAACAAAGAGCGACTGCAGTTCAAGGATGAGAATCTATCCTTCGTTCTTTTTGTATTTGGTGGGTGTTGTTCTCAGTGGAATTCTTTGGTCAGCAAAAAGTAGAGATTTGTTTGAAAATACAGAATGAGAAGTATGCGGCACGCACCACGAGAAGAGTCTAACGTCCCACATTCAAAATGTCAGTCCAACAACGTAACGATGTCTTGAATATTGCGAAACAACTATCCGACATTGCACGACAATTGCTTCTCTGCACATCACCACATCCATTTTCATCGAACATCTTCGATAAAAAAGTTATAAGAAACCTCATCTCCAGTGGAATGCATTTATTTTGTCTTCTTTCTATTATTATAACTCGCCATTGCAAGGTTGGGTCATTTATTTATAAACGACCCGAGGGGCTTTTTGAGAAGCTATTTACAAATATTGGTTTTTAGGCACAGCAACATGTTCATTTATTATCTGTCGGTGATCTTAAATATTACCAGTTACACAGGTCACCGACTTAATAATCAGTATTTACCTTATAATACAGGAAATCAGAGTATCAAGACGATTGGCCAGGATTTTATATAATACTATTCCCAATATCCCTTCGTAATAACCAGTATATTTTTATCTTTACTTGAGCGAGATTTGAACCCATGACCATAGTATTTGTGGCCACCCGAATTATCCCCTTACCTGAAAAAAATCGTCATCACAAATCTCTTGAATGTACAAAAACAAATGTTTTCATACAATTTATATAATAATTACGTAAAATATGTAGAATAATATTGGTTTTTATCAGAAGTATTCTCAGTAAAAATATTTTACCAATCGAATTAAAAGCCTCATTTAACGGACATTTCATAAAAAATCATTAACATATATTTTTCAGAAACACATTTGATTTTCGTCTGTCGCCACAGTCCTTAATGATTTTAATATATGAGTATTTGTATTTCACAATATTTTTATTTTATTCATATAGTATTAAATTGTTCTTATATTTCTAATTTAATTTTTTTATTATTATTATTTATTATGTATTATATATATTTTAGAAGTTCAACAAGTGGGTTTTTGTATTTTTTCCCATAAATTATGGTATGACTTATGATTAATTATTTTAATTACCAATTGGTTGTACTCCGTATTAAAATAAGAAAAAGACAGTCTATAAACTTAATATTGTAACATCTACTCATAATGTATAAAAACATTTTATGTAAATTATATTTAATAAAGAAATTGTATTAAAAATAAACTTAATAATGCTTCAAATATATCTACTTTAATTTAATTTAGCCCATCAATGGGTTATCATAACCCATTGATGGGCTTAAATTTTTTATTAAATAAATTTATAAATAAATTTTTATAATAAATTTTTAGATAAATTTTTTAAACAAAATAGATTTAAAAAAATAGTAGCCGAATCATATTAAATATATTCTATAACTAATAATTATTTATTCAGTAGCTGAAAGTTTGCTTTATGATTTTTTTAAGAATAAAAAAATCGACACATTAAATGCCCATATTACATAAAACAAGTTCCAATTTGTAGCGTATCGAATTTTAAAAAGAGCCGCTGTGTGTAATGAATTAGCTTTTTTGTGTAATTATGTAGTATAAAAACTATATTTGATCGTCAATATAATATCATAAAATAAATGATGTTTGATTTAGAGTCCTTGCAATGCCGACTAGGTATTGTGTATTTGTAATAGAGTATTTGTAGTGTGGTTGTTATTAGCATGTACTGAGAGGTATGGTGTTCGATTCCCATGGTTGTCGAGGTCACGGAGCTCAGACTTTCGCTTCGTCCCATCCTCGTGATGCACACATACACTTCCAATAATATTATCCAATCTTTTACAACATACACTAAATATGTATAAAGAAGGGAACTCTGTCAATAAATTATACGGATCAATCATATCGTAAAAGGTACATTTAACCAATGCTATCGTTTAAAAATGGTGTAAATTGAATACTATCAAGGTTAATATTTTGCTTTTATACCAATGCCCTAAATGTTATAACATAAAAATATAAATTAATGTTCTTGAATCTTATCACCTTGACTCCCTTTTATCTTTTTCACATAATAATATTCCCATACTTATTTTGTTTTCATTTTTTTATTTGGTATATTTTACGTTCTTCTGTTCCTTTTTGTGCCTTCTTTTTTCAAACATTTCAAAATTGTTGTTTATTTTCAACAACAATATTTTCCTATATTTTCAACTGTTATTTTGTCTAATGTTTATAATATTTTATATGTATACCTAACTTTTATGTTTTCATAGTGTATGAAAAATGAGGCATTTTATGTTTTTATGATTTATAAAAACGAAACTTATTGCCTTAAAATATATGTAGATAATCACTATTTTATGCAATTGCATTAGGAAAAGAATAATACTGTTTTTATTTTAAATTCCTCTCAATTATTTATCATCAGAATGTATTTTTTATTATTTATATGCTTCAATATATTTATGATTGCATTTTCTTTTATTTTGTAATGTGATCTATCAGTATCAATATGACAAAATTACATAAATAAATGTAAAATGTTTTTTTCTGTGCATGTGGGTTTTTTTATAGGGTATGTTCCTATATGATTGAATAATTAACCATAATTAGGTTTATCTTAAAAATGCAACCTTCTAGATACATTTAACCTATTATAAAATTAGATTTGATTTAATAGTTTGCTTTGTGTAATTGGTATGAGAGGCCATAATGGTTGTTAATAATAATAAAGTGGCAATGGATGAGACATGGAAGAAGAATAAGGCATTGAATTGGAGAGGTGAAGAATGTGATGGTTTAATAGTAGTCCAAGGTTGTGATGATGATACTAACAGATTCCCAATTAGACTTGAACCAGTTGTGATTTCAAATTGGATGCCATTTTACATTATATTATATTATACTTAAATTAATCAACCCATTATTTAACGAACTACAATGACACTCACAAGGCTTTATTGTAAGTTATTTATTAATTATATATTTATTATCTATGTATGTGATGTAAATATATAAAAAAAAGTTTTTGAAAAGAAATGTTCTATTGCAAAAGTTCCATTCATAAAATTTTATATGAAAAAAAACTTCTCACGGTGGAGTTTAATAAAAAAATAATAAATAGTATCCGTGATCTATGTCCGTGATCTTTGTGCCTTATTACACTGAAAATTTGTATACAATACATTTTTAAATGGGAGTGTAATTATATAATAAATTTGTATTTATTTAAAAATAATAATTAGTATCAGTTGAAGCTCATCAAGTAATCGACGTTCACTCTTGACGGACAAACGATAATAAAAAATATAATTTATAGTCATGAAACATGAAGAAGTTTTTAGTGTAAATTTGAGACCTTTCTAATGTTGTATTTTTTATTGCCAAAAGAGTATGAGCAAGTGAATAATTTTGAGTCACGATCCGAATGAATTTTAAGCAGGGTCATCTAATTTTGTAAAGAAAATAAGTGTATCAATGTATTTCAAATCAGAATCGATTTTAATTTTAATCGGATGGTGTTAATTGTAAGGTTTCATTGACGGTTTCGTACCCACGCGTTGAACTTCCTGAATAAGTTCATACTATATTCGAGTACTGTTTTTTTAATTTTGAGTCTTCTGTAGAGTTTTAAAGGTTGATTTTTATGACGATGATAAGGTTATGAGAATGGCAATATTTTATTCAAATAAGACATACTCTAATATCAAATGTCAAACCCTGACTTGGTCACGCCAACCGGACTTGTCACGGATCATCACTTCTTCATTTTGTATTGGTTCAATATGATATTGAAGAATTCCCTTTCAGCATTTCACCGCATCGTGAAATATCACACGAGGTTATATAATAGTTTTTTTTCTGAAAAGAAACATCTTCACTGACTAATCGACCGTACGTGTTATTTAAAATGCCACTATCAATCAATGCATTGCAAAAATGAAAAATACCAACATGACTACAAAATGTTTGTAAAAAATCTAAATTATTTGACTTAGATTAAAATATCATCCGTTAAATTATCACTCGTGCATAATGCACATAATATTATCAATTTGTGAATTTTATACCCACTCTTTATGATAATAGAAATAATATGTTTTTGGCAAATTTTTAAAAACAATTTAATGTTTAAAAGTCTTGATATTTGCTTGATTTGAGTTTCATGATATATTTAAGATCATTGGGTATTTTTGTTTTAAGAAAACTAGATTTATTTATAAGGCTATGATTTTATTAATAATAAAAGATCAGCGTAATAAATAGTTCAGGGGAAAAGAAGCGTGGCTACAAATACTGCAGTCATGGGTTCAAATCCCGCTCAAGTCAAGAATTTTTTTAATTGATTTGATCGATTATTACGACTGGGAGATCGGGAATAATATTAATAAAATCACGATCGATCGTCTTGATCCAGGTTTACTCTGATTTCCTATATTGTGTGGTAAATACTGATTATTAAGTCGCTGACCTGTGTAACTAGTAATATTTAAGATCATCGACAGACAATTAACACGTTGTTGTGTATAAAAAATCCTCTCAAAGAAAGCTCCATCAGAGATGTAGGTTCTCTGGTATTCCAGATGACTGTTTTCTCTTAATAATAAAATAAAAAAGACGAAAAGTCAAAGAATACAATAGATTAAATTTTAACCGATTTCTCATTTATCAATAATAAACCTTAACTTAAGATTTCAAGGAACCTTAATTTGCAATTCTTGCATTCATACAAATGCCATTTATATATAGAAATACTCAATTGACAATTTCATTTAATGTGACTAGTTTTCATGTTTGTATTTATAGAACGGCTTTCTGTTATTGATGTATAAATATTAATATGAGATGTATTGGCGGTTGTGTGAATATCTCTTGTATTGATTATCATTTCTTAAGAGTGTCATTCAATGTTTTCTCTGTACGTTCTCCTTTCGTTTTGTTTCTCACATATACACTTCTGTATGTCTATTTCGTATCCAAACTTTAGGAGATGGTCTATTACAAAAATTGCTTTGTAACACTGATATGATAAACCAATTATGTAACGCAATTAATATGCTGCAATTCAGGTGAGAATATTCGGCGTAATAGAGAGGCACTAATTCAAATTGGGCCGATCGTGACATAATACAGAAAAAGTATTAGTAATTACTTTATAGACATGTTTGGAATATGTTAATTTATCTCATGATAAAATGTTTTAAAACTTTTAGTTACTTTCTTGTTGGGTGGTATTCTTCATACGCGGAATCTACATAAAACCGTGTTTGAATACATTTTAAATTAAATCTATTAGAAATAATCTATGGCTTCGAAAGCTCCACTAATATTAATAAACCCATAAATATTAATAAAACACGCAATGGATTTATATGAGCTTTTTACATGATAATTATTATTTAGTAGACGTATCAAACTATTAATTACTTCGTTTAAGTGTGATCAAACAACGCCCCTATTTGTATCAGATAAATATGGCATGACTGTAGGTTATTGTTATTGGCGCAAAAAATATGATTTTTACTTACAAAACACAAGCCATTATATTAGTTTTCCAAATTATATTATATTTTAGCTTTACGTTAAAATATCCTCATTAAAACTGATAAATTTTATTTATTTGAACCCGTGACTACAGTATTTGTAGCCACGCGCCTTATCCCTATTAAAATATAATAAAATATCATGCCTTCCCTATTGATGCGATTAGAGTTAACTGTTAAATTAATCAATTTTTATTATTCATTATTAAAAGTATAATTTTAATATACAAATATAATTATCTTAATCGTAAGCCTTCACTTCAGTCCGGTGTTATAACTTAAGTAGTTTTGAAATGGCCTTAAAATATTCTCATTGATTGTAAGTCCATACTGTATAACTTAATGTTTTAATAAATTATTAATAATATTTAATACATCCGTAATAATACAGGAATTTTTTCCCAATTCAACATACTTAATAATTTACTATTCGTTACTGTTATTTGACATTTGTCCCATGTAAGCGGGAGTATATAATAGAGATGGTTTCCCAGGCCACTCCACAGTCCTTCAGATCTAGTTTGCTATGCTAGCATTACAAAATGACACCAGCTAACTCTATTAGGCTTATTTATTTTAAATAAGGTTATGTTGTATAGTACATCAAAATGTCCCATTAATTGTGATAAAAAACTTATTATATGAAACTAGGCTGAGCTCAAAAACTAATGAAATTGTCGATAAAAATATAAAAATTATTTACCTAAGCATAATTCTTAAAATATACTGTGAGCTATCCACCTTAATTATGATTGAAAATTAAATAGTGTTATTTTATTTCAGATATTTCCATACAGATACAGTATCGATTAAATTGCAATAAGGTTAGTGAGAGTGAAGGAGGATGAGCAAGACTCTAGTACTCCCACTACTACTACTTCTTCTACTTCCATCACCACTTCTGATGGAGACTTGGAGGCAATAAGCTCCGACACCACATCAGTCGTCCTCGAGCCTTCATCATGAGTACCAGCTTTTGGATCATTACAGCCTGCCTCATAGGTGAGTAACCAAATAGGACTTAATAGGACCCCGGCATCACCACTATCCTGGACTTTGTTGTGAATAATACTGTGATACTGATAACACAAAAGTGCATTTTGTGATTCATATGTGTGTGATTTGTGACTTTTCTTTATATCAATTATAAAACCAAGCAGTGTAATTTATCTATTAAATTAGAACTAATAAATAATAACTGGTGCAGGATGTGAACCCACGTCTTCTGTATGCATCCGAACACTTTTTTACCAGTAGGATAAAAAATTCTCTCATCTCTCTCAAGTTTATTAATTAGTTATTTATTTTATTAATAAATAAATTATTTACACGGTTAATAATTAATTAATTCATTGTTTGTCGGTGAACTTAACTATTACTAGTTACATAGGTCACCGACAGAGCGGTTCTTCTCGACTTCCAATCCAGGAAATCAGAGTAAACCTGGATCAAGACGATCGATCGGGATTTTATAATATTATTCTCGATCTCCCAATTGTAATAAGCGATCAAATCAATTTATTTTTTTGACTTGAACGGGTTTTGAACCCACGATCACAGCATTTGGAGCCACAAATTTATTATTTATTTACTTTTTTCATAATTAACTGAGATTACTGGTGATCTTAATTATAACCATTTAAACAAGTCACCGATAGAGTGGTTTTGCCCGACTTAACAATCCAATCTTACAGCCAAGGAAATCAGAGTAAATCCGATCTCCCAGTCTCAATATCCGATTTATTCTTTTTTTTTGCATTTACAGGCCATTACAATTGGTGTTAATTTTGGTGTTTTAAAAACACAATAATGGTAATATATTCTCACACGATCGAAAAAAGCGCAACGCATGTCCATGGCTATTTTAATTATAATAAGTCATTGTCTTCTCCAAAGCGAAATCATAATTGTGTTAAAATTCAATCCGTGAGAGATTTATTTGTATTTGCAGATGTGAGATATTAAATTCATCGAAAGGTCAAATTTGTAATACTATTATATTTTGTTACGTGAAGATGTTGCATCTTCGCTCTCTCTTCGCCTTTTATAAATAATTTAAAAAAAGCACTTATAACCAACATGCGATATGCCAATTTTGTGACTAAAACAAAGCGACGATTTATAAAGAAGAAATATTTAAATGAATGTAGATTTCCCGATATAAGCAATTTTGAACATGCGATAAGAATTGTTGAAGATTATCAAGGCGTGTAAAATATCCTTTCTAGATAGTTCTAAATTAAACGTTGGTTTGTTCTCCATGGAAAGTGTTTTGCTTGGCACAAAATAGGTAATTCGATTGAGACAATGTGTGGTGTGGGAAAAATCTTACCCAAACAATAGATGGGCATTGCACCAACAATTTTATTATAACCAACTTGTGAAATGACGTCATTTTTGTATATTGTTTCAGAAGATAGTCATTTGCAATATCCACGTCAACTCATATAGTATAATTTATTAATAAAAAAGGCCTTAGACTAGCTTTATTATTATTGTAATGTCTACTCTATGGATTGTAGAGGTAAAATTAAGAATAAGTAGAATTCAAGGTACTGTTGTATCGAGATTTAAAATCAAGGCAATTGAATAAGAGACAACATGAGAAAAAAAAAATTAACTAATAAGTATTAGAAATTCTTTTTCATATATAAATAGTATATAATTAATTGCCTTTTATTGGTTGAATTCGTAAAAAGGCATATTTTCATTAATTAACTTTGTTTATATATATTTTCCACTCACACAAAAATTGTAAGAATAAGACATTGTTCGACACAACAACGAGAAAAGTGTCGAGACTTCCGATAATTAATGTATTTGATCTATTGTTTTAATGTTTCCATCACCCAAGAGACAATTTTTCCTTTCCTTTGTACTTGATAGGAAAAGTGTAAGAAGAAATGCATCAATTCTCACGTTACACAAACATATTTCTTTATCACTTTCAGATATTTCACTGTGTTTATACATTTTTACACAACACACTCGTTTTCATGAGTGCATTTCCTCAGGATCACACACTTTCTACATTTATTATTATAAAACTATTTATTTAATAAACATTATGAAACATCTTCAACAGTACTTCTTCTTGAATCTTCTATATTCGTCTGTCCGGCTCTTTTGTGAGGCAATGATTTTTTTATACGATCTCGGTTGGTTTTTCACACGAAACGTTGGTAAATAGGTAAATTATGATGATGTGTGTGTTTGTATATTTCAACTACTGTTTCACAAATAGCCGAGACTCAAATTCCTCTTATCAACTGTACCTGCTCTATAATTGTCCACAGTAACAATCAGCTCAATTTTCAAGTTGTGCAAATCCACTCTGCATTGGAGGCGTGTACTTACACCAAAGCTGTATTTAACAATTTATTTTGGTTATTTTTTAATATTTTAGGCTTGGCTCACAGCAGACATCCTGCTGCTCCTCAACACAGTGCTGATAACTTGCCAAATACAGCTTTCTCTTGTAGAGATAAAGTCCTTGGAGGATATTACGCAGATCCCGATGCACAATGCCAGATGTTTCATGTCTGTGTCAAGGTTGCTGGAGTTGGTGTAAGTTAAATTATTAATTTTATTCAAAATGTAATAAAAGATATTAATTAAATTTAACAATTTTTTGAGATATCTGAGTATACTTTCTTAGTATACTACTAACACGAAGTCATCCTTAGAGTCTCTGATTTGCGCAATCAATCGTCATAACCTTTATTAATATTTCTAGGCATAAAAGTTTTTTAAGATGATTTCTTTTTTGAATGAGCTCTTTCAGCTCAAGATGTTAATATACAGGGTCGACTTGAAATAACTGAGAATATTATTGAGAGATGGTTATTTTTTATTAATTAAAAATTAAAAAATAATTTAAAATATTCATAGTGCTTTTGGAATCGAGTTTCGGTCACCGTCCTGAATCAGCTGTTTCTCTGAAGTACTCAGTAGTTTCTCTGAAGTACAACTGTGACGTGTTTATTGTGTCTGATATATGTAATTAATATTACCAATTATATTTTAATTTTTAAAAACTGTTTTTTCTGAAAGAAAGATATATAAATGACTGATAACTACATCTTAGTAGTTGAAAGTATAATATATATATATATATATATATATATATATATATATATATATATATATATAATATATATATATATACACATATATATATATATATACATATATATATATATTTATATATATATATATATATATATATATATATATATATATATATATATATATATATATATATATATATATATATTATACGATTCCAACCAGACGTCAACACTATCAACATTTTAAAATTTAATAATGACCATTAAGTCTGATTGCAATATGAATATCGGTCTACTTTAGATACATATAGATAATTTATTAACCTTAGACGAAATACAAGTGAATGAACAAAATCCATATTCACCTATGTTAGATTTGGTAAATGTTTAAAGATAAATAAAAGTTTACAATGTATTACAGATTCAAGATTTTCGGTTTTTGTGTCCCAATGGAACCGCCTTTGATCAAGAAGCTCAGATTTGTGCTAGTTGGGCTGATGTAGCATGTGAACCAGCTGCTCTTTATTATTCAAGTGACAACTTTGATCTCTACAGAATTGGATCCGGTGAGAAAAACTTATTTCAAATACAAAAACGTGATCTCATTTCAATAACAAAATTCAATTTGAACACCCAAATATGTGTAACATTTCACATGGGATGATATTAATAAATGAATTTTATTTTTAGGTTTTGAAAGTAAAAAAGCTCCAGCTGCTTTGGAGGAAGAATCAGACTATCACCTTCAACGTGCAGAGCCTGATATTTTGAGCGGAGCTCACTCTTCCAACTTCTTCAACAACCGTGAAGGTAAAGACGGTCAAGATTATTCTGAAAATAGAGGCCAAAATAGAAATCAAGTAAACGATCAGCCTCAAAGGAAGAAGATTGTGAGGAAACTTCAAAGAAAACCCACAGAAATCGCTCCACAAGAAGCTTCTACACCAGCTCGTCAGTTCAATAACAACTTTGCTGGATCTTACGCCCCAACAACTGCTCCTACTTCAAGAGGTACACCTGCTCCTCAATACAACCAACGTGGAAATGACTATCAATCATTCAAGCCAATTACATCAACAGCTGCACCTTATACTCCAAAAGTAAGTCCCAGTAGCCAGTACTATCAACAATCAGAGCAAACCACTCAACAAAGCAGAGCAACAGCCCGAACATTCAGAAGCAGAACACAATCTACACAAGACTACAACAACTTTGATAATAATCAATATTTCAACAAAGACAATAAGCAGTATAATCAACAACAGCAAAAATCAGCGGCCGACTACAATAATTACTCTTCGGGAACCTTCAACCAACAGTCGACACAAGCCAGTATTAACATTCAACCCTCTACACCAAAATATGTAAATTTCAATAGAGAAAGAAGACCAGTATCTTCTACTACTGAAAAATACAATAATATTCAAACTTCTCCCTCGTCAACAACCACTTACAACGCAAATGCCAACAGCAGAAATAATTACAATCAGCAAGCTTTCAACCAACAGACTACTCCTAGAAACGTACCCAGTGAGCAGAGATTTAATAAAAACCAGGAGGTTTTCAAAAACACAAAATCCAGCCAATTTGCTCAGCAACCAACTGTGAGTGAAAATACTCAACAATATAACAATCAACAGTCCAACTTTTACAATACCCAGAATACTCCACAACCATTCGAAAAGATAAAATCTACAACCAAATACGTAGAGAAGAAAGCACAATTCAATGCCAATAACAACAAAGCTGCTGCTCAACAATTCAATACCAATAACAACAAGCCTGTAGATGAACAATATAATGTCAACAAAATTAAACCCACCAATCAACAATACAATGCCAATAATAATAATTATAATAGGGCATCAACTCAACATATCAATAATGGCCAATACAACAGGGATCAACAAACTCCCGCACCCAAATTCAATACTAATTTGCAGTATGATAATAACAATAATCAACAATCGACGCCACTTTATTTCAATCAACAATTTAAGAGTAGTCCAGCTGTTTCTACCTATCAACCACAACCCCAACAACAATATACCACAAAAGCTCCAGAATATAACAATAATAACTTCAATCAACAGAGAGTTTCAAACGAGTATCAGCAATTTTCATCAGCTAGACCGTACTCCGTTTCTCCATCCACAAATAGCCCACAATCATTTGATCAAAGATCTACTCAAACTCAGCCCCAATTCTCCACGCCTAGACCTTCTGTAAATTATAACCCTCAACAATTTGAAATTAAATCGACAGCAGCTCCGTTCAAAGTAAGCACTACTACTGAGGATTATGATGATGGTCAGTACAGACCAGAGATCTACGAAAGAGAAGCAGGTGGTGAGTATGATGTCACTGCTAGACAAGTTCAAAGAAAAGATTATCAGCCGGTAACTCAAACTACACCAGAACCTGAGCTTTTAAGAGCTGCACATTCATTGAATATTGTTGCCAGCGGTAATCAGCTGAATAGGGATATCAGGCCAAAACAGAATTCTTCCCCAGCTCCTGTTCAAAAAGCAACAACCTTCGTCCCGAAAATAGCTTACACAACTACGACATCACCAAGAAGTGTATATTCAAGTTTTGCAGCTGTAACAAGTGCAGCACCAAGACCTTTCTCAGTCAAATCAACTCAAACTCCAACACAAGCTCCGCCCAAACAGGCGCATCCTAAAGCTGGTGTTTCACCATCAGGAAAAGCAGACAGGCCAAACGGCAAAGATGTCAGTTATGACTACGCATACTACGACAATACTGATCATTATTCTGAATATGAAAACATTGAAGAGTTTGGAAGAACATCATCCAGAAAGCAGTAGTGTAATGTGGGTATTTGTGTCCAAGCAAAAACATTTTCGTATGAACACTTATGTGAAAGTTACCGCACGACGGTTACCTGTTTTTCGGTGCTCTTCTCTAATACTCTTCACTCTCCTTTCCAGTACATAAATGCCAGTATTTCAGTGTGACGAATGAAGAGTGCAAGTGGTATAATTGTATGGACGTGATATCTTCTTATATATCTAGTTCATGAAAGTATTACAATGCTCATATAAAACACATATATTGTAAATTATCACATCAAGCTCATCCCATATCAATGTGAATGGCTATACATATTTTATTTATTGTTTGATCATTTTAGAATTATTCGTAGGCAAGAGCTACGGAAAATAAAAATTATAAGCAAATAAAATATATATTTTATTTTGTAAAATACTTAAATAAAAAAAATATATAAAAATATTAGATTGTTATTTTCTTGATACCTTCGACTGTTATACGATAGATGTCCGTACAATGAAAATATACACTGTGTTATAAATAAATCAAATAATTTTGTATATTTATAAATTGTATTAAGTACCATTAATAATAAATGGATATATTTTTTAAGGATACATTGTCATGTCTAATTAATCTACCTTCGAATGATGATTTATCCTGTAGAAATAAATAGATTAGTATAAACATATTATTTAAAATAATAGAGCCGCCTTGTGGCCCAGTGGTTAGTGTAACGGATTCGTGAGTGAAGACTCCCGGGTTCGATTCACGGCACCGGAGTCACTTGGTAGATCTAGCTTAGCAAACTAGATCTTAAGTACTCATTGCTGTGTGGTGGCCTGGGAAACCATCTCTACTATATTCTCCTGTAAAGGTCAAGGTGGCCTGGCCAACCCCTTATTAAGGGACTCCCGTCAATAGGGAAGGCGTCACGATATTTATTTATTTATTTATTTTAAAATAATATATTTAGTATTAAAAGGCGTAGCTGTTGGTTACAAATCACCACCATTGGAGTAGTAAGAAATAGAGAAAGTGACCAAAAAGAATACCCAAGATAAGCCAGATATTAAATTTCTCACCATTTTTATTGTCAAAGTGGAAAACTAATTGAAACTTTGGAATTCGCGAATAGCAGGATCGTAAAGTGGAAAATTCTCTTCGTTCGGGTTTCCCTGTGGCTTTTAAGTATACATAATATTTTACCAGCACCTTTTTTCATTCTACATACACGATAATCTTTGTACATTATTATACAATTAAATGGAATAATTTCCTCATTAAAATGTGGAAATTTTGCAAGAAATAAAAGTATAATATTTCCACCACTATTTTTAAGTGTAGGTGTATTTTTTAAGGGCAGTATAAGTATTTATTAAACCTAAATGAGGACAAATCCTCCAAGACTGAGAGGCTACGATCTGAGTAGATAGTTGCAGTATACCAGAAATAAAAACTTTGCGGTCTGATATCATCGAGAAAATTGAAAATAATACGGTGAGCGAAATATTTTGGAGAAGCACTTCAGTATGAAATACTCTCAGTTCGCCATGTTAATTGCCACTTAAGCCACTCTCAAATACAGTTTGACATTTTTAAACCGCTCATTAAAAGTATCTCTACTTGACTACATCGACATTTTTAGCCTTAAATACTTCCCGTCACCAGATTTGCATGTTTTGAAGGGGGAACATGGCTATATTAAATAAAAACTACTATGGGGAAGTTTCCTTTTATGATTAAGATATATTAGGATAAACTATTTTTTGATATATACATAATACCTGAAAATTTAGATGAGGTGATAAGCACACGATTACAAATCGACTGCCGCGAGTACGCAAACGCGATAACTCGATACCACCGATATATATAAACAGACCGTTTATTTCACCCAGACTCGTCTACTTGGTTCGCCATCTTGATATTTATACATCCAATTGTATAGCCTGCTAATATATCGGTGGTATCAGATGACTCCAGTAAAACAAATAGTGTCACATTAGCGTCACAAAAAATATTTATAGGAATATTTAGTAGTAGCGATTCGTATTATAATGCATTTTTTTAATAATTTTAAATATATTTTTTTAACCAGTTGTAGTTATCATATTTGTTGATTAAGTTGACGAATTAGCCTGATCATGGATTCGAAACCTGCTTATTTAAAAAAAAAACCGATGGTATATCAAGAACAATATTAATGGATCAGAGTATCGATAACCCAATGTCATCATCAACAGGTAAACTTTAAAATAACATTTAGTAAAACGGCTCTGGAGGTGTAAATATAGAATAAGTAAACAGTAGATTGGGCATAGGTTATAATGAAATATATGTTTAAAATATGCATAAAAATTAAAAGCTTGCATTTGGAGATGTTTTGCAAAAATAATATTCAAGGAACGTTTAATTTCTCAATGTTTATTTAAAAATAAAGTATTAACGAACCGCTCTGACAAAACACGAAATAGTTTTATTATGGAGGAAGCAGGTTGTGGTTGAAAATCCACATTTTAATTACCGCCGGGTTCCAAGAGTCCGAATAAACGAGGTGCTGGATATCTAAACATGCACCGGAGGCCAACGTTCATTATAAACTGCCAGGAGTTCTATTTTTTGTACAACCCATTTGAATTTCAAACGAGCTCGGTATTAATTTGGGGAAGATTTTTTGTCGATGAAATGATTAAAAGTTCCCTCGGAGTCTAGCCACGGTCCCGAGGTTCTGAGGTCCACGAAGATCAAAAGTGGGGTGAAAAAAATAAAACACAACGACGACATTCGACGTCTGTTTGCGTTCGTTCGACTCTGGCTAATGGAAAAAGTTCGGTTCTTACACGAAATGGACGCGATTCGGCTCGTTTATATATATATTTTATTTCCCACACCTCTGTCTTCTCCGGCGACGAATTATTCGATTTGTTCAGGACTGTTGTTTAAGGTTATGGTGTTTCGTTCTCCCCTTTGCCGAGGAATTGATGTTCTTCCCCGTGAAACCGTGAGCCTTGTTTGCGACACCTGCAAACTGTCAACATGGATATTTGCTACACAATGTTTTCAAAATAACAGTATTTTTTTCCCTCTACACAACGCGACAATCCTATTTTTACATAGTTTTCCAATACAACGTATTAAGGCACCGGTTGAAAAATGATGCCTTCTCTCTTCAATCCCCAAAGAACAAAAATATATACATCGATATACTTCATACGACACTTTTTACCTATGTTACAATTATAATTAACGAATGCCCGTTGGTAATATTGAACAGCTGTCGTTTACAAAATAAATCTCTTTTCATCAATCAGGAATTTATTAATTTATTTATGCCTAGTTTAATCCACCTTCAAAATTTTTAGGGTAGGTAAACATGAAGAGGTTAATTGTTAATTTAAATCAACCAAAAACAAAAAGAGCATTTGTTTTCTTTATTTTTAAGCTGTGGAAAAATTACATTTTTGTTAAAAGAAAAAAAGACAGATGTATATCGTGACGCCTTCCCTATTGGCGGGAGTCCCTTTATAAGGGGTTGGCCAGGCCACCTTGGCCTTTACGGGAGAATATAGTAGAGATGGTTTCCCAGGCCACCACACAGCAATGAGTACTTAAGATCTAGTTTGCTAAGTTAGATCTACCAAGTGACTCCGGTGCCGTGAATCGAACCCGGGAGTCTTCACTCACGAATCCGTTACACTAACCACTGGGCCACAAGGCGGCGAAAA